>KZ559621.1:0-77941 GCA_002850765.1 Aspergillus taichungensis
AAAAAAAACAAAAACGTATATCAAGAGAATTTGAGTGAGAGTGACAGTTTAAGGGGATTAATCCTCCATCTCGACACCCTCACCCACCAACCAGAGCAGACAAACGTCGCACAGCACCCGTTGATCCATTCAATGGACGCCAGAAGATCATCCAGAGTGAGGACTCTCCCATACACCCTCTCGACTATAGGATGGACTGATTGTCGGCCGGCTGCCGCGTTTGAAGTCGGATAGCGACGAGCCGTACTCCAACGGTGAAGCATGGATGTGTGAGCTTCTTAATAATATGTCCACCTAGTACCTACTATGCAACCTAGAGTTAAGGGGTTGTTCTGGTCGGATAATCGTTGCAGTCTTCGCCTTGGGTGTAGTACTGTGGTAGTCATACAAGGTAGACGGACAGACGTCGACGTAGACCTAGCTGGGAGCAGTTAGACAGATACACCTGGTATCTCACTACTTGAATAATAGAAAGGATAAGCAGATGGTAAAAGATAATAGAAGAAAGGGTTTGTTCCAAACGGCCTCGCATGCATCAACAACCAAACCAACCGTCAGACTCAGTTGGAGACAAGACAAGACGCAATGCAGCGCCGTTGGTGTGGGCCAACAGTCCCAGTCAGGAGTAATAAGAATAACAAAATAATGAAGAAGAAAGAAACGCAAACAGATGAAAGCAATCGGACCACTGTACGAAGGTTGGACTTGGCAGCGCGGTGCTGGTTCGTTGGATGGACGGAGGTCATGTACGTAGCCGTCTTGTTGTGTAGCGTGAGATGGAGATAGTTTCGGAGATCTTTTTTCTTCCTTATTCCTCTCTCTTTTTTCTCTTTTTTTTTTGGTTGTTTTGGCTGTTGTGAGGTGCTTGCCTGGGCATGTAGTATAGAGGAGAAATATCTCTACAGCTACATTTGGATGTTGACTAGACATATAGAAGATCATACGATATTGTTGAATATTTGATACACGCAGGTACACATAGCTATCTATCTATATAGATAAATAAACCAACAAACAAGAACCAAACACAAGAGAAACCAAAAACAACAAGCAAATTAAACTCATATAATTCTCATATTCGAATACTCCGTTTGAAGCAGACGCAATCCCATACATCACATCCCATAACTTGACATCCAGCTATGCAAACAAACCCTACCCACCCAGCAGAAACAGACCTCCTCCTCCCCTGCAGCTGTTGCCCTCTGCCGTGCAACCTGCCTGTCAATTTCCGCTTGTGCAGTTCCGTCCGCTTGAGTGGATTTTCTCGTGCCATACATACATACATCATACATACATACTTACATGCATGTCTTTCTGGGAGACTGGATGGGGTCAGACTGGGGACTGGGTTGTGGGATGAATTGTTGTATGATGTATATGCCTGGGTGGGGTGCAATAGGAGGAGATTGTTTATAATATGTATCTGTTTTACTATCCTGTCTGGTTCATCAGTATACACAAATATGAGTACATATATCAAGTAGACACATTGTAGCAGTACAATAATGATTTAAAAAGTAAATAAAGAGGATAAGCACCAAGACTAGAACAACGTACGAAGTATAAAATATGAAATATAAAATATAAACAAAGTCAAATACCCCACGCTATACTACCTTTCCTCAAGGACACATCAACATCCACCTGCACTCTCGTACCTACCTCCCGATCAAATCCCAAGCACGTAGCTCGGGAACTATGATATGGAGTAGAAGCATATCTGGAGTCAAGTAACATCAAGAAAAAAGCAAACATCATCAAAAGTATAAGAATGATTCGATTACCTAAAATCAAAAAGAAGAAAAAAGACCCGACCTCAATCCCTACCAAAATCGCAGCCAAAGTCGTGCACCGGGTCGAGGGGTGTGCAGCACGCACGGCGAACAGACGGAGTGGAGTGAGGCGGGTTGTACGGGGTATTACCTTGGGATTTAAATTATAATTTTTTTTATTATTATGATAGCTATCTACTTATCCATCTACTACTTACTATACTATACCAGGAAGTATGAGTACCTACTAGGTAGGCACAGCCAAAGTAAAGAGGTGACACTATCGTATAAGTGGCTTGATATAGGCTGAGCTAGGTTGAGTATAAATGTACTGTCGTTCTTCATGGACTTTTCTTTTACTGTCACTTCTTTTACTGTCAAATGCTGTTATCATCTGATGCTTTAGTTTTACTACTTAGTATGGTCATGAGTACTTATTTTGATCATTACTCTAATATACTCTAATGATGTTATGAGTTATACAGGTGATGGCTAGCATTAGCTGATTTTATCCCTATCACTGTCTATAGTCAGGCCTGAGTTATAAGACAGACATCTAGTAGTTACTCTGATTTACTTAGCTAGCACGATCAGGTCTGATATAGTACTGCTTCACCCAATTCATGCCGGTGTACATAAATACATGATATCTTGCTGGAAAAATAACATAACATAAGCCCGCTAGACTTGACAAATGGACAACAAACTCAAAAAGACAGATGAAAATAAGAAAGGGAGAAGAAAGTTGTAAGAAAGTAAGTCTACCCCGAGATCATGTGGCAATGTACCCATAGTTCATTGGATGGACAAGAACTGTCAACAGTCTTCGTCCGGGCAAGTCTTAAGAAGAAAGCTAGGTAAGGTATTCGGCCATCGAATTGATTTGGCTTGGCTTGCTTGGCTTGGCTTGAGAGTGAGAGTCAGGGTGAGTGTGTGTAGGTAGGTGTGTAGGTGTGGTGGGCGCAAAGGTGCCATTTCCAGAGCACGTGGTGTTATATCCATCAATTAGACAACAACGAGATTGCCATCTACCTTGGTTCTTCCGTAGTCCAGTCCAGTTCAACCGGTGGGTGTGTTTGGGATGTTTGGTGGTAGGTTTTGTGAATTTTGTCTTCTTCTTAGTTGCAAGACACAGGATCATCGTAATACCGGCGGAGGAAGGTCTCCACCTCCTCGTAGTCCTTCTTCACTTCGGTCAGGGTCTTCTCGATGTTCTTCAGCGAGACCTTGTCGTCCGGTTCGTCAGTCGAGCCCGTTTCGTCCTTCTGGTTCCCGAAATGTTGGATCTTCTCGCACGCCTCCTTGACCTTGCTCAGACCCAGAGTAGCTGAGGACCCCTTGAGGAAGTGGCCGAGCTGTGACAGTTCTTTGAGGTTCTCATCCTTCCTACAAACTGAGTCAGTGGAATTCCCACCCCGCAAATGACCGGGAAAGAAACGTACTGCGCTTGCTCCATCTTCTCGAACGTGCTCTCGGCCTGGTCGAAGAAGCCAAAGACAATGCCCTTGCTGAAATCCCGGTCGTCATCATCGTCCATCTCCAAGATCTGGTCGAATGTAGCCTTATCGATGCTGTCTGTGATGTCGGACCACTTCTTCTTCGTAGGGGCCTCCTTGGGCTGCTCGGCGTTAGCCTCGACTTCTCGGCGATGAGAAGTCACAGTCTCGCCACGTACAGGAGAACCCTCTACGGTCTTGGTGGTCGTTGTTGGTGCCATGTCTGTGATGTGGAGGGTTCTGACTGCTCTCGTTCGGATTCGGGGTCACCGGAAACTTATGTGACCTGAGTGGATGGATGGCAAGTGTGATGGAGTGGTTGAGGGTGCTGATTTAAGATGGATGTCGAGGTTGGTTCAAGGATGGTTCAAGATGATTCGGAGAGGTTCAAGGCGTGAGATGAACTAGACAGATCACGTGTTCTGTAATTACGCTGGGTGAATCTGCTATTTCCAGGTTGGGGTCAGCTGACAGTCCATGAATAAGTGACCGACGGCACAGCTGTTAATATCCAGAGTACTGCCCTACGTAATAGTGATTACGCGGGTGAAGAACGGCAAGAACAGACAGTGAAGTGGCAGACAAGAGATCAAGGTTATCAACGGTTAGGCATGGGATAGCAAGCTTAAGTACCGAGAACGGAACACCGTTGAGCAGCTCAGCCACACCGTGTATTCAAGTCAGGAGAAGAGGGGAAGGAGGATATCACACGATAATGAGGGCAGATGAGGTTAAGACAGGGAAATGCCGAGAGACCGGACCCGGATCAAACAGTCCAGTCACCCGAGAAAGAGATTGAAAAGGATCCACAATGGAGATAGCAGAGGGAAAGAACGAGGAAGGAGGGGGAGGGGAAATCCATGAGAGGAGGGGTAGAAGCTCTGAGATTGTCTTCCAGCAGTATTCGAACCACTCTGGACGCAAGGGAAGATCCCACCTGGTGTTTCGCTTGGGCACACGGCCGGGGTATATTGCAGTCTGATAGGGAAGGGATGGAGTAAAGAAGTGAATTTGAATTGACGATCAAAAATCGAGCAGATAGAAAAGGGAAATAGGAGAAGAAGACAAGGACGAAGAGATATCAAAAGGCAAGTTGGGGAGATTCGACGGGTGAAATAAAAAAAAAGAATAAAAAAAGATAAAAACAGAAATCAGAAAGGAAAAAAAAGCAATCAAAGAGGGGAAAGCAAAACGAAAAAGAAAAGGATAAGAAGAAATCTTCCCTCTTCGGATTTTTCCCTTCTTTTTCCTTTTCTGTCCTCTAGTTTGACCGATGCAATGTGGAGGAGAAAAAAAATTGGGATTCAAACAAAACAAAACAGGAGGGGTTCTAGAGGGGAAGATACGATCATAATAAGCTTGACTAACCTGTGAACCAGACGGAGTGGTTGATGTCAGGAGACTGGATCTTGGGAGAGATAGAGAAAATATGATGAAGATTGATAGAGATAGATGTAAAAAAAAAAAAAAAAAAGCACACAAATGATGACAATATAAAGAAGAAAAAAAAAAATCCAATAGTCAAGGAAAGGAAAAAAAAGAAGCCCAAGAGATAGAAAGAAAACTAGTCAACAAGTGTGGAAAAGGAACCAAGGACTAGCGTCATGGAACGAACCGAAGAGATTGGAAGAGGAGGGGTCAATGGTTTTGGAGAACAGAAGCAGAAGAGAAAAGGAAAGGACGAGATAGTTAGAGGCAAAGGGAATTAAAGAACCATTCATTGATTGGGGCTAAAAACCGAACCAGAAGGCATGACATCCATGCTATCCAAATAATACTACAAAAAGATCAGGCGGTGACAGTCATTGGACACCGACCGAGTGGGCTGCATAAGGGAAAAGAAGTCAAGAAGAGTAAAGTAACGGAGGAGGAGCAAAGAAGAGTGGGGGAGAGAAAAAAAAGACCGAAAAAAAAGTGATGATCAAACTGTGTCAAGAGAATAGAAAGTCGGGGTGGAACAGATGACGGATCACTCTGGCGTCATTGGTAACCATGACCGTCATCATCATCATTGGGTCATGTCAACCAGCAATGCCTTATTTATTCTTCCATTGTCTTGACGAAAGCATCGATAATCATATAGAAACCTCTCTACAACTCGACAGTTAATAGATGCAGTAAAACCCAAGCATCTGCCGCTAAACATCCCACTTGCCTCGGAGGGCTCTTTAGCCCATCCATATGTGGAGTCCGTCCCAAAGGATGCAAAGCGAAGAAACGAGCCTGCCATCGGGTAACAATGGAAGAGGGGAATGTGTTCTAGACATCCATGAGCTAATAACAAACCCCTCGATTACCAAGACTGCCTGGGGATGCGATTGTGCTTATGATTCTATTTATATATTCTTATGTTCTTACTTTCTTCCTTTAGATGGGTTTAAAAAAATGGAAGATACCAAACATCACGGTCAGAATGAAAATATACTCCGTAGAATAGAGAAGGGAAAAGAATAGGCTAAAGAAAACATCTCCACCTCTGTGTGGGATCAGGATGCATGTTGAAATCATAGGACCACAACTGACGTAATTGGTCCTTAAATTGGACCGCACTTACCGGCCTGGCTCTAGTGGGCTTGGCGTTGGGCATGGATGTTGATCCCTGCCCTTCTCTCGGCGTTCGTCGTCCTGAGGGGAGAAGCCATACCGACGGATGGGGGCTCTTTATCCTTATTCTTCTTTCTTCACTTGCCCAGACCTACCCAGAATGGGTTGGGAAAGACGAATATAAAGACGTATATAGAAAAATAGGGAAGAGATAAACAAAGGCAGCAAAGGATACGGCTGCATAGAAGAGAAACAGACCCAAACTTTGATTTCCGCTGGAAAATTACGCAACTCGACCGCCAGAATAATCGCGGCAAGGCTAAAATCATTGCCCGCCACCAGAGTGCTGAAAGGGACGTTCTGGCCCCTTTGGAACGTCCAATCGAACCGATCAACCGAGTGCAAACATGGCAGGGTCAACACCAGCCTTTTCGGCCCCCCTCCCTTCTCCGTATCACTTTCGTGAGAAGAAAGAGGTCAGGAGACAGGAAGATCCAGACGACCATCAGACCGTGAGGGACACAAGGTCGAATCAGTCGAGGTGAGCAGGTGAAAAGGCCCAATTCTCGGATGATTGGACCGCATTGACAACTCAAACCTGAACTCTCCGACGAGGGATTCCCATCTTTTTATTGTTCGGAGGAGAGAATGCCTGGGGTCGGCAGATGAGTGCCTGAGAGGTGTCTGGCTGGGGATTCGTCCTATCAGAGCAGACAATACACCGAATGACATCATCGGGGGTGAAGTGCCGCCAATTCGTGGCCGCCACTGACGTTGACAGATCCCGTGCCAAGAACCTTTCTCCAGCTGGCCGCCTTCCAGATTCTTCTTGACTGAGGGGATCGAATACAGAGTATCACCCGCCTTAAACTACCCTGCTTTAGGCAAACATCGCTGTGCTTGGGGCTGCTCCGTTTGATCGAGACCACTTGGATTGAAAACCTAATATACTGGATGAGAATCTAATAATAGTGGATTGTGGACCTAATAAGACTGGGATAAGAGCCCCGACAGCATCGGCCGAATCTCGCTCTCCCCTGTGCTGACTAGACAAGGATCTTTGTCCTCGTCACTATTCGACGGGCTTGAAGCCACTCCAGTGTTCTGTCTTTTCCAGGTCCATTCATGCTAAGCGTGACATGATTGCTCATGACCGCCATGAACTCAACCCTACGGTCTCAAGACTTCGACACTGGAACACTTGGTTTATCTGAGCGTCACAACAGTTCCATGCGTGACATCATGCGGTTACATCCCTGCTGTTAGTGCGACCTCGTGTTTTAGTGTCTTCGCTGTTTAGATACGACGTCTGCAGGGAATCAGCGTGGGCTTTTGACTGGTCTGTATATGCGTGTACAGACGGGAATGAGCAAGTACCGACGGTCGTACGCTGTAGTCCGCCGCTTAGTTGACTATACAATTAATTTAGGGTATTTGAAATAGGTACACCTGGATTATGGTTTAGCTGCGAGGCTTGTTTCGGATGGCCATTAGACATACCATAGTACGGTTCTATATTCTATGGCTAAACTTGGCAACAATTAATATATTCGTACACTCATACTTTATCAATATCAATCAACTTCACTTCCATACTGCCTGCATTGCCATATAATCTTTTTCATTCCACAAATACAAGCTAGTTCAATCTAACAAAGTTACGGAGTACTACCGGCGAAGCATGAACTGTGGGTACACCGAGTCAAGCCAAGGAACAAGATCATCTATGGAGTACAACTGATAAGAATATATTAATCCATAAAAAAAGTTTTGTATTAACCGATAACCATAAAAGACAATTTCTACGGAGTACTCCATACTGCTCTACTCTGATACTGCCGAGCCACATATTTATACAGCATTTCATACATGACTAATCCACATACACTACTAACCCAATGGGGAAAATAGACAGCACCGGAGATACCTAGGTTCTCAACACTCAACAACATTATCTACCTTAAGAACTACATAAACAATCAATTGACCACCACACCACCAATTAACCACCACCACCCAATTCCGCCAGATCGACAAAAAGCAACAACAGCAACAACCAAGGAATCCAAAACCAAATCAAACAAGAAAATGCCCCCCAAAACAAAAGGCCCAACCGGCCTCACCCGCCTCTACCTAATCGCCTACAACCTCCTCTCCTTCACCCTCTGGGCCACCTGTCTCGCGCGCGGCGTCCAAACCCTCCTCACCACCACCTCGCCCACGCAAGCCTTCACCGCAATCTACAGCCCCCTCCTAACAACCACGCAATCCCTCGCCGCGCTCGAGATCCTCCACAGCCTCACGGGCCTCGTGCGCGCCCCGCTCGCTACAACCGCCATGCAGGTCTCGTCGCGGCTGCTGCTCGTCTGGGGCGTCATGTATCCGTTCCGCGCGGGTGGTCCTGCCGCTGGCGCCGCCGGTGAAGCCGGCATTGTGGGAGGGGGAAGCGTGCAGATGGGCGATTATGCGTTCTTGGGATGTCTGGTCGCGTGGGGTATTACTGAGTGTATTCGGTATGGGTTTTTTGTGCTCTCGCTTTCGGGGGTGGGGGTTCCTGGGTGGTGGACTTGGTTGAGGTATGTTCTACATTCTTTGAGTATTCTGTTATGGAATCCTTCTTGGCCTTATATGGATTTCCTGTTTTAAATAATACGCTGATGATATCAGATACAACACGTTCTACGTGCTTTACCCCCTCGGCATCAGCAGCGAGTGCACACTTGTGGTGAAGGCGCTGGAGCCGGCCAAGGAGTGGAATCCTCTGCTGTGGTGGGCGTTTGTGGTTATTTTGGGGATTTATGTTCCTGGTATATCGCCTTCCCTTTTTCCCTCCCACTTCTATTGTGTGTGTTTTTTGAGCTAATGTGTGTAGGTTCGTATATCCTTTACACGCATATGATGGCGCAGCGCCGGAAGGTTATGCAGAAGAAGGAGTAAGAATTGGGTGGTTTAGGGGTTGGATGGGTAGTGGTGGATTGATTGGGTTAGGTATGGTGGATTGGGTGTGTGTATGATATATGGGTAAAATCGTGGGTGTGATTGACTGCTATGTGGTTGACTAGCAGTGTATATTTTAATATTGGTGACTTTCTTATGGGTGATATGCGTGGGTGTTGTGAGGGTAGATCTATCTGTATTCTAGTATTTGATATCAGACTCGAAGAAAACTGTTTACACAGATGAGCTCATCTGTACATATATTTCTAATCTAATATGTCAAAATTATCAAACCTCCTTCATGATATCCCGCACCGCCCTCGCCGCAAACCGTTTCCGCTCCTGCTCAGGAAGTTCGGCGCTCATATCTATACCGTTAGCTCAACATACTTCATCCCGTACTCTCCCATCCTCAAGGGTAAATAGAAAGAGAGATAGACCAACCTTTGATAGCCTGCATCCTCAACATCAACCCCTCCAACGAATCGACCCTCAAATCATCCTCATCCTCATCCCCACCCTCCGAATCCAAGCCCACGTCCCCTCCTTTCTCAATCGCCATTCGCAATCCTACCATTTCGCGCTCGAGCTCGTTGACTTCCAGCCCGAAACCGGTGTCTTCATCATCGATATCGCTGCCATCACCATCCAACCCAAGAAGGTACTTCTCGAGGTCATTGTCGTCGTGACCGATATCCCCAGAGGCAGCAGACTCCGACGGACCGTTCCAGTCGTGCGTTTCGAGAACTTCCTTGATGCGCGTCATGCCTTGGTATTCTACCATACATTAGCATTTTCCACCTCCATTTCAATTTCAAGCATAGATAAAAAGGAGAAAGGAAAGAAGAGAAGAGAAGAGAAGAACATACCTCCAAACGAATTCCTCACCCTAGACTCAGACTCCGGAACCCTCGGATCCCACCGCACAACCTCGACACCCACCAGCCCCATCTCAAACATCTGGTCTTCCCACCACAGCTCCGAAAACGGCGCGTCGTCCAGCGCGGCGCCATTCCCGTCCTCGTCGTCGTCTTCTCCAGCTGTAGCTGTACTGGTAGCAGCATCGCCCACCAAAACAAGCAGTGTCAGAACGTCGCCCCCGTCGCTGCGCTCTTCCTCAATGAGAGACTTGACGTCCCCGACGGCTTTCATCAGCGTTTTGATGCCTTGCACGTCCGGGTGGTTTTCTGCTGCTGTCGCTGCTGTCGCTGCCGGCGGGGACTGGGTATCATCCGATGAAGGCGCAGAAGGAGTGGAAGAAGAAGGGGAAGGATTGCGCACGCAAACAACCAACGCACCGATAGCGTCGCGCACAGGGAGCGCCTCGTCGGAGGAGAACTCGGCGCGCCATTTCGCGGGGCTGTTGCTTTCGCTGCTTTCGTCGCCTGCTGCGCCAGCGCCTGTCGGAGTAGACAGCGGGATCTCGTCAACCCAGATCGGGACGTCCGCGGTGTAGTACTTGTTCTCGAGGTGGAGGGGCGGATGGGTGGTGTAGCCGGCGAAGGTGGGTGTTTGGGAATCGGCGGAGGGCGAGGGCGTGGGCGAGTCGGTGGGTAAAGGCTGGGTGGGAGGATCCGTTACGGCGGCTCCGGTGAGGGAGTGGAGGAAGGGAGGGATGGTGGATAGGGAGTGCGATGTTGGTGTTAGAGTGAGGAGACGGCGGGGGGAGCGGATTTGATCGGGGGTTTTTGCGGGGGGTTTTTGAGCCATTTTTTCTTTTTTTATCTCTCTCTCTCTCTCTCTCTCTCTGCCTGTGTGTTTTTCTGCTTTCTCTTCTGCGTAGTTGACTAGAAGTGAATAATTGGGGAGTGAGTATGATGTCAGCGTGATTGTGGAGGTGAAGTCTGTCTGGTTGATGTAGGAACTTGAAAATGACATGCGGGGAGGAGGCGGAGAAGTAGCGGAGCGGAATATCACGTTGCCATGGTCATATCTACTCCGTACTGGAAGGATAGCACTGTTTTATTCTGTTTCTTACAACTACTTATTGAATGAATGTAATGGACTCAATTAAATTCAACTGAACCCAAATTTAGATTTCACTTAGACCCGGTCAAATCTCAACTACGCAAATCAAACCTGCAACCTAAACCATCCACCACATAAACCACACCACTACAGAACAAACCAAGCCATCTAGCTAGAAATCAACAAAAAGGAATGCATCTTGCATTAACCTCAAGGTACTAAGATAGTAGGTACCATACCAACCAACAATCAATCCCAAGGCACGCGACACCTTCACAGACATGGAAGTAAAAAAAAAGAAATCAACGAAACCGACACTTAAAACCATACCATAAAAAATGTAATGCAGAAAAAAGATTAAAGAAGATCACCCCCGTCGCTGCCCCCTCGCCCTCTGCACCGTCGCCTTACCGCGCGCAAGACCGACACCGCGACCGCGTTGACCCCGCGAGCGGAACATGGGGGCGTTCCTACGTACCAGATTATTAGCATGCATGTTCTGACTATCTTTTCGCAGTAGAAAGCGAAAAAGGGGAGTAGGAGAAGGAGGGAGGGTACCGTAGCATGTCAGGCACAATGAAGAAGCGCACGTGGCTGCCGCGGATGTACACCTGGTCGAGATGGGATACGCGGCCGTCGCGGGCGGTGACTGTGATGTCTTTGAGTTGGACGTTCATGTTGTCTTCGGCTGTTAGGAGTTAGTATATTGGATTAGGTAGTGTGTATGTATGTGTGTGTGTGTGTGTGTATAGGAGGGTGAAGCGTATGGAGTTGTGTATAGGTGTAGGTGGACGAACCCTCTAAGAGCTTTCCTCGGTAAACGACGCCGGAGGTGATTTCGAGGGTGACGACGTGGCCCTGAAACGTTTCAGTTAGTATGTTTAAATATGTATAACAGACAAAGGATCTTGATCTTGGAGGGGAGTGTACCTGAGCTTCATTGAGAAGCTTGATCGGGATACCGATCGAGCTGGTTAACTTGCCCATTGTGTGGGCGGAGAGGGAAAGTGGTAGTATTAAATATGAGATTCGGAGAGGAGATAAATAGAGAATAGAATGAAAAGAAGAATGAACCGAGGAAGAGCGTGGAGGTGATGTCGTCGGATAGTCGATACCCTAGTGAGGGAGATGAGGTCGGAGAGTTTTGCGGCTCGCGCCAAGAATTCTCTACCTTAGCTATAGTCAGACTTACTTTCACTTTCACTTCAACACAAATAATATAAATACCAAACACTTACACAACTACACTCTACACTCTACACAACATCAATTGAACCAAGGATACACAAAACATAATAAAAAAGAGGAAAACACAAGGAAAAAAAAAAGAGGAAAAAGAAGAGGGGAAAAAAAAATGAACTCCAACCTCCGAGCCTTCAACCTCGCCGTCCAAACCCTCCTCACCAACCCATCCCAATTCCTCCCTCACCTAACAATCCCAACCTTCACCTCTCTCCCAGAACAACTGGGCCCAGCAATAACTTCCACATCCATATCCACCAGCTCAAACCCCTCAAAACCACCCCAAGACACCACCCACACCAACAAAATCCAAATCAAAGCCCTCATCCTCGACAAAGACAACACCCTCAGCCCGCCCAAAACAACCCACCTGCCCGCGCCCATCCTCGCAAAACTCACCTCCCTCCGCACCTCGCCGACCTCCCCCTTCACACACCCCTCCTCAATCCTCATCGTCTCCAACCGCGCCGGCTCGCACCCCTCCTACGACGCCGAGATCACCTCCCTCGAGACGCAGCTCGCGCACCTGTCCATCCCCGTCTTCCGTCTGCCGCCGGGGGCGAGCAAGAAGCCGTTCTGCGAGAAGGAGGTGCTGGCGTGGTTCAGGGAGCGCGGGGTGGTGGAGCATCCCGGGGAGATTGCGGTTGTGGGCGATCGGTTGGGGACGGATGTGTTGATGGCGGTGCGGATGGGCGCGTGGAGTGTTTGGTGTCGGGATGGGGTGTTGATGGATGATGGGGGTGTTAGGCCTAGGGGCGTGTTGGAGAAGATGGAGGTTTTCATGGAGCGGTTTTTGAGGGAGGGGAGGGGGTTGAGGGCGCCGTGGCCTGCGCCTCCTTATTCTTCTTCTTCGACTTTTTCTAAGTCGGGTTTGTCTGCGAAGACTGTTGGGTGATGATAGAATTCACTGTATATAGTCTATTGTATAATATGTATAAACCGCTGTATCATCTGTTGTACATCTACCGTATCTACTGTATCTACTGTAAAACGTAGTCTACATCGATATAATGCAATGATAATGTAATAATGCGAAATATCTCTCAACTCCGCAAACTAACACTAACAAATAAGATAGACCAACCATACAAAGGAAATCAAGTCCAACCTCGCCGACCCAGAAGAACAAAGGGGAATCCAACTCAATCTCGCCATCCTGACTTTGGCATAACCACGTTACAAGCCGACTGTAGACTCTGTCACCAGAGATCCAACGGTCCGGGAAAAAAAAATAAAAATAAAAAGAACAAAAAAAAAGAAGAAAAACAACCAAAACGGTTAGAAAGAAGAAAATGGTAGAAAATTCAAAATGTAAAAAGGCATGTCCACTGAGCCAGCGAACACGAAGAGAATTGAAGAATTGGAATCAAAATAAAAGCAGAACGCTCAAGGACCAGCCCAATGGAGAAGGGTATTAATACAAAAGAAACAACAAGAAAGAAACAGCAACGGTTCGCACATCGGCGCGACAAGACCTCGGGAGACGAGGGTCCTGTTTCTGAGGATCCATCTCGAGAATGGAAGTCCCTTGATTGTGCGGACCCGACCTGGTTCGAGACCGGGTGTGGCCTCCGCATCGGGACTAATCAGGTAGGCGACATTGACACCACTTCATCCAGCACACTATTCAAACCTTGAGAGCACTCAGGTAGTGCAGCTCAGGACCCTCCCATCGAATTGTGGTCCACGTGCTCCAGCCCGGTCATGCCCTGGTAATCCGGCACACCCGGCGACGAGTGGCTAGACAGGCTCTGCATGGGCAGCTCCAGATGATGGTGATGTCCCTCGAGGCCCATGTTGGCAGCCCCCAGGTTCACGGTCGGCTTGGGGAACATGCCGCCCAGGGACATGCCGTCGTCCGAGAAGGTGGACTGGTGCTCACTCCCCAGGTACATGTCCTGCGACGCGTGCGACATATTGGACAGCGGCGGCGACTGATCGGCGATCAGGGGATCGCCGTGGCTGACGGACGAGTAGGGCGACGCAGCGTGGGTGGGCACGGTCGACTCGACCGCCGGCGCGACGAACGGCAAGGTGAAGGGCGTGCCCATGGTGGCGGCGACCGGCGTCGACTCGCCCGGCGGGCCCGTGCTGAACAGGGAGGGGCTGGCGAAATCGGACGGGGACGCGGTGGCGGTGGTGGCCGACATGGGATGGTGGTGGTGTCCCCGAGGATCAAAGCCGTACGGGGCAGAGGTGTCGATCCGCAGGTTGGCGGGCAGCCCGGCGGCCGACTGCGGCACCGGCGCGAAGATGCCCGAGTCGGCGTGGTGGAAGGGCGCATGCGTCTGGGGCATCGGGTAGGCGCCCATGGGCGGCTGCATGGCCGCGAAGTCGACGGCCACGGGCACAGACCGACTACGCTGGCGCTTGTGGCCGCGCGCCGGCATGTGAAGGCCGGCGGAGTGCTCCGGAAAGACCCCCAGGAACTGGGGCGCCGCAAACTGGTTCGGCTGGGACGCCGGCCGCTGGATGAAGGGCGGGGACATGGGACCGGGCATGGCGAACTGGTTGTAGGCCAGCCGGTTCTGGAAGGACTCGAGCGAGACCAGCTTGGCCAGCTGCACGCTGAGCACCTTGGGATGACCACCAAGGTGGTGGACGAGAATCTGGCTGGCCTGTTGGTCCTCGGTGAAATCGCCGCACTGGTAGAAGCCGCCAGAGTTGGAGGAGTCCATGTAAAAGAGAGGGGGGCGGTTCAGCTCGACAACCAATCCGGCGGGTCGCGGGGGCGCGCCATTGGGCTGGGGGGCCTGGTCGCCCGACTCGAGGGTGATGTTCTTGATGTAGGCAAAGGGGTATTCGATCTTGTAGCCGGCGGAATCATTATTGATGTAGTAGGTCATGCAGGCCTTCTCGGGGGAGTAAAAAACGACGAGGTCCATGGCGTTCTGGCCGATGCGACGCCAACTGCCCACCGTCAGAGAGCGACAGGTGAAGTGGTGGATCACCACCTTGCCGGACGGGGTGGGCTCGTTGGGAAAGGCGCCGTGGCCGCCGTAGCTGCCGGCGCGACCAAAGGGGTCGCGGGCACCAGGCTTGCTGGGGTCGAACTGCATGGCGAGGTACTGGCGCATGGATTCGGGGATGGAGTCGCAACCTTCTCCGGTTTCGATACTCTTCTTGGCGAGCATCTTGATCTTGGCGCGTCTATCACCGGAGGGTCAGACGCCGTCGCGACCAAGTTTGTGGGGGGGGAGGGGGAAGAGGGAAAAGAAAGACTCACCGGTTTTGGAACCAAATCTGAACGGATCGCTCCGTCATGTTGATATCCTGGGCGATTCGCTCGCGGGTGGCGGCGGTGGGGGTGGGGTTCTTGTTGAATTCCAGCTCGAGGGTGACGAGCTGATCCTGGGTAGCGCGCTGGCGCTTATTGTTCTTCTGCTGCTGGGTCAGGGTGCTCTTGCGCTGGGGACGGCGGGCGGCGGAGGACTGGCCCGGCATGGAGGCGTTGGAGACAGAGGGCGAGGGGGTGGTGGCGGCGGAGGACGGGGAGGCCGTGGTGGGCGCCGTAGGGGCGGACGAGGCCGACGTGGTCGACGGATCCGGGGTGTCTATCGAAGACATGGTTGGTAGGAGGGCAAGGGAGTGACGATCCGGTCGACAGTCGAAGGAATGGATGGTCTGTCGTCTGAAGCCGCGTCAAGCGATTCAGAGGGATGAATGAATCAAACGAAGGAAGCGCTTCGGGATCAAAGGTACGAGCACTCGACCGTACGGAACGAGGACGTCGTGCCGAAGCGTGGGTAGGAATGATCAAAATGGGTTGTTGAAGAAGAGAAGATCAACAGCCGACCAATGCAGCTGGGGTAGGATAAAATGAAGGCCCGACTTCGCGACCGTCGTGGTAATATCAAGCAATCCGGGGATTTAGTCAATCGACAAACGATTCATCAATCCAGAAACAATCGCAAGCGCATCTGATTAGAGAGCGAGGGCGAGGGGTGGAGATTGACGAGGCGATAACCACGAGAGGGGGGGAACGAAGAGCGAAGAGCGCGTCGGTGAGTCGATCGTGAAAGAGTGAAACGATCGACTGGGGAGACCAAAGGTCAAATGAATGGAAGTGGAAAAAGAAGGAAGATAAACGAGTGAAGAAACAGAAATAATAAAAGAGTGTGGGAAGGAAAGGGAAGGAAAGATGGAAGATGGAGAGGAAGAGACGAGAGAGAGAGAGAGAAGAAGAGAAGAGAAGAGAAGAAAGAGAGCGTCAGCGAAGTGAGAATGTCAGAGTTGAGAGTGGGTGCCTTGGGTGCCTCACTGCCTGGCTGCTCAGGAGGCAATGGGGGTTTGTCCCGATTAGGTTTAGCCTCTTTTCTCTTTTTTTTTTTTTTTAATTCAATTATTTTCTTGTTTTGTTTTTTTTCCAAGTGGTCACCGTTGGTTCTCACTTCTCACCGTGGGGCTTTCTTGCCTCTGGCTGAAATCATAGAAATATTCGGGATATACAGAGGAGAAAGAGAGGATCCGTCTGGAACGATATTTATGACTACAGGTCGGTGATGCTTCCGGCCGTCACGATCATCACTGGCGTCCTACAAAGTACCGATGGATTGCAAGAGTAAAAACAACAACAATAATCCTCTCCAAAGAAGATAATAAAATAAAAGCAAAAGAAGCGAGGAGGAGTTATGGCCCCTGCGTCCCGATGCATCTGATTCTGCTGCCCGATTCCTGCTGGGGAACTGCCTCCTCCAATCATCCCTCGAACGGGTCCTAGGAAAAGTCCCTCCCACCCAGACTACCAACTGCATGTGCATCATTCCCACGGAGAAAGAGAAGGACACACTGTCGATCCTTGAATACTGACCTCTTTCAATATCCAAACCTCCTCACTGGTGGGCATGGTCGGCCAGCATGGTGGCCGTGGCCACTGGTCAACCAGCGGGGCGGGGGGTTCCCCCCCTGACAAACCACAAACCACCACTCTAGGAGTAGTAACGAACAGAATCGGACAACCGGCTATAAATAACTCCAGAGGTGGTTAGACCGTGTCAAGGGGGTTCCATGATTATGAGTAATCGCCAGGTACACGACGTGGGGCAGACCAGCACTTCCCCCCTTTTGGATGGTCACATCCACATCCACCCTCAGACTAACACTAACGCCCATCCAGTCAGTCAGTCAGTCAGTCAGTCAGTCTAGTCCAGCCCATCCATCCAATCCATGTGGACTGGATCCTCTGCAGACACGACAGGACCCATTCGAAAACACGCACGACTGGAGAATCAACCGGCCAAACCCAACGAGCGAACCAAACCCAACGTGACCTGGACCGTTCCAACCGGGTGTTTCCGACCTGGACAGACAGACAGACAGGTCAGGGAGCGTTCCAACTCCCAACCCAACACAGCACTCCTAGTTCCAGGTACTTTGTACTCCGTACCACCATCCAAAACCGCAGGGGGTTCCAGACCCATCACAGGAAAGCAGGGAGGGGGGAGAGCCAAGAAACCTGCCACTGTTTCATGTTGCACACCACCACCTCAACATACTCCGAGTACTCACAAGGATGAAAGAAAAAAAAAAAAGGGAAAAAAGGGAAAAAGGGAAAAAGGGTCTCCTCGTCCTACCAACCACGTAGGTGAGTTAGTAAAAGTAACCAGTTCCAAGGATCAGGATCAAGGAATGGAGCCACGAGATTTCAACCAACCCAAACCACCACTCTCTCCTAACTGCAACAGGTAAGTAAGGCACACGCTAACCACAACACCACTAGCGGGTCTACAGCAGGTTCACCATACTATTAATATCACCAGTGTCCTGTCCACCCAGTTTTCAGTACTGGGTGGTAACTACGGAGTATACTAGGTGGTGACTGGCCAGTGCCTGGTTTTCTCACCGAGCAACATAAAATAAAATAAAAAAAAAAGAAAAAAAAAGAAAAAAAAAAAGAAAATCTGATTGGAGGTCACCATTCAGGTACCCGCCCCTCTCTCCAGGGCCAGTCGGTCGTTGATAGGCTGGGCGGGCATGACAGCGTCAGGGTGGAGATCGGCATGTTCAACCTTGGGATGTCGCCACTGTGTATCTCCTTGCTCGTAGACGAGCTACGAGCTACGGAGTATACGGATGTACATGGATACATATGTCGAAGTACTTTATAGGTATTAAAATAGTAAAAAAAGTAGATATATATAGTATGTTAATAACATGATACAGATCCCAGATGTGTAGAGGTCCTCGTAATAACAACGTGCATCTGCATGCTCACCTCTGAGTATATACGGAGGATGAGGAAATGAGATATGTAGCATGTACGGAGGAAAAAATAGTTTAGTAGATCGCCATATTTGCTCTCAAGCAGCTCTGGATGGTGGAATTTGTTGAAATCAATCTCCTTGAGAAAAAGCATGCCCATTCTTACCTCCCTGAGGATACATTAGGTAGTATTCACGATCACTACTTGTGAATAAATCAGTAAATCAGGAATATACATCAACATCAACATCAACATCAACATCATAAGAATCATCATGAACCAACTCAGAAAAGAAAGAAAGAAAGAGAGATATCAATCTAATCTAATACACCAACTAGCCTAATATAATATAATATACTAAATATCAAGCCCTACCGAGATTAACAACACTAACCCTACTAATCCCCTAGTATATCAACCGACTCGGATATCATACTAGTATAATATCAGATAGATTAATTCTGCTTGCTTAGTTTCTCCATACTTTGTTGATCACGAACTATACTGGATTGTTATCTCTTTCTTTACTATTTAACCGTGTATATATTTTCTACTATTGATATTTTTCAGGATTATTAGATATCCTACGTGGTGTCTATATATCTATCTGTAGATAGATGGTGGTGAGTAATACTAGGCTATAAACCACATACAACATTCAAAATGAACAGACAATAAACAGAACAAGGTAATTATGCTTAATAAGAAAGAATAAAGTATACTAGAGATAAATCAATAAATATACTAACAAGTATATATACACACAAGGAATGACTCCCCAACCCAGGGGTATAAACCATAACACAATGAAAATAAAGATAAAAGAAATGCACAGGAAGGGGAGGAAAGAAAGTCAACGCCATCTCGCTACTCACATGCCCCAATGCAATCACTCACTCTACTACTCAATCGATCACCCAATCACTCACTCCCTCAATCAATCAATACCCCATATACACACGGCAAAGATAGAAAGAAAGTACAAAGAAGGTAATATCCAGACAAAAAAAGAATGTCAGTAGAAGAAAAGGTAGGGAGGGAAAAAAAAATGATGAATCACTTCCGAATCGCCCCATACCCCTTACTAAACAACTCATGAACATCCACCGACCGGCGTCGCACGCTCGCCCGATCAACAGACATCCTGCCGTTCGGCCCATTCTGGCCATCGGGCCCGATACCACCAGCGACCGTAGTGGCAGTAGTAGTCGTGCCGTCCGCCTTCTCCATGACGCGCGGACGCGCCAGCAGTTCCTTGACCTGCTGCTCGCGCGCGAGCATCTCCTCCTCGCGCTCGAGCTCGAAGCTCGCCTTCTTAGAGCCGTGGTCCCAGCCCTGCTGGAGTTCCAGGGCGGCGGCCTCTTCGAAGCGGCGGCGGATGGCCAGGTCCTGCTCGTACTCCTGGAAGACGTCGACGTCGGTGGGGAAGAGGTTGGCGCGGATGGCGCTGACGGTGATCTCGAAGAGGAGCACGGCGGCGACGGCGAGGAGCAGCACCGTCCAGAAGGCGAGGTCGTGGCCGACGATGAAGAGGAAGTGGCCCGGCACGCGGTAGATGCCGTCGCCGGATTTGACGTCGTACTGGCGGGCGAGGATCATGTTCCAGACGAACCAGCCGCCGACGGAGATGACGAAGACCACGACGGAGAGCCAGGTCTTGTTGTGCACTTCGAGGGCTTGGAGCTTGGTGTTGATGACGATCACGCAGGCGGTGTAGGTGAGGAGGCCCGCGGCGAAGAGGTCGCTGCCGGTGTAGGTCGCGAGCACGTTTTCGAAGAGGCCGAACATGGTGAAGAAGATGATCATGGCTTCGCAGGTTGCCATGAACGTCCAGCCGAGGTAGAGCCGGATGTTGAACCCCCCGTGCTGCTGGCCCTTGGTGTAGAGCTCCGGCACCGCGAGGAGCGTCGGCGCCGCGAGGTCCTTGGTGAAGATGCCGAGGAAGATGACCGCCAGCGACGTGAAGAGCGTGTTGAACATGCTCAGACTCCAGTTCTCGTACAGACTCGTTCCTGTGTACCCGTTCCAGCGCTGGTACAGTGCCTGGGTCAGGTAGAACAGCATTTCCTTCCAGAACGTGCCCAGCGTGTACTTGCACGCGCGCATGTAGTTCCACCGCCCGTGCACCAGTAGCAGTTTGAGCAGGAACCGGAACTGTCCGATCGAGTAGTCCGAGATCCGGGACGCCTGCAACCCTTCTTTACCCGCGATGCCGATGCCCACGTGCGCTTCCTGGATCATGGCAATGTCGTTGGCGCCGTCGCCGATGGCGAGCGTGATCGAGTCCTTGACCTGCAACCGGATCGACTGCACCAAGGACGCCTTCTGCTTGGGGCTGGCGCGGCAGCAGATGACCGAGTCGACCAGGATGGCCAGCTGGAAGAACTGCTCCCGCAGCGTCTCGTCCGCGTCGATCGAAGACAGCGTCTGTCCGTCGACCACCACCACCGAGTGCGCCACGCCGCCGCGCCGGATCTCGGCCGTCAGCCGTGCGATCGACGCCTCGACCTCGCCCGCCAGCTGGTCGAGCACGACCAGCGTCGAGTACTCCTTGACCAGGCGGCACGAATGGCCCACGTTGATGGCCGTCTCGCGCTTGTCGCCCGTCAGCATCCACAGCTTGATGTTGGCACGCCGCAGCTTGTCGATCGCCTCGGGGACGCCCTTCTGCAGCTTGTCCTCGATCGCCGTGGCGCCGGTCAGTTCGAGCTGCTGTTCCAGCTCGTCACCGACCTGCTCGATCTTGTCCTGGCGGTCGACGATGCTGGTGCACGCCTCCCGGTAGGCGGCCTTCCAGCTGTTGTAGGTAGCCTGGTCCAAGAACCGGTGGCCGTACAACAGCGTGCGGAGGCCCTCGGTGGCAAAGTCGTTGAGATGCTGGAAGCACCGCTCGAAGACGGCCGGCTCGTCGACGACCAGCGCCTCCTCCACCAGCTCCTCGTCTTCCTCGTCCTCCTCGACCACGGAGCTGCCCGCGTCGGACAGCGCCGTCGACTGCCGGCCCAGCTGGGCCGACGGCCGTGGACTGTAGTAGGCGGGGTCCCGCCCCCGCGTCGTGAGGCCGCCGTCAGTCTCCCGGTCCCGCAGCCAGACGTCGATGCTGTCGCGGAGGGCCGACACGCGCTGGCCCGAGACGCTCGAGCGGCGCTGCGACATGCTCGGCCGGCTGTAGCTGTTCCGCACGCCGCTCTGTCGCTGGCTCTGATACTCGCTGTTCCGCCGCATGACGTGGTTGGCCTCGACCGCCTTCCGCTTGCTCGCGCGCCGCTCGATCTCAGTCGCCTTCTCCTGCGCCAAAGCCGCGCGCTTAAGACGTTGCATCAGCAGACTGTCAGCGCCCTTGCAGAACAGGCAGATGCGCTGGTCCGGCATGCGCACCACCACCGACATGCGCTTCCGGGCGCTGGAGAACTCGATCACGTCCAGGATCTCGTACACCTCCTCACGGGCGGGGGCCGACCCCGCCGCGCCGTCGGGATACGTCCGCAACGTCACGGTATTGGCTTGGCGGTCGCAGACCAGATATCCGAGCTCCTGCGCGGCAAGAACCAGCGCCAGCTCGTCAGGCGATGCCGCCTGAAAGTTGATGGCGCCGGACTCATCCGCCTCGGGGATACACGTGTGGCACAGGGCAACGGCGAGGAGGAACATGCGGGCCTTGCGGGCAAAAACGGTGTAGGGCTTGCGTTGGATGTAGGCGAGCATGTCGGCGGTGCGGTTCGTCGCACCCGGGTCAGGGCGCGGACCAGCGGTGGTGGTGGCGGCGGCGGCGGCGGCGGCAGCAGCCCCGGAAGGCCGCGACATGGAGCCAGCGCGGGCGAAGCTTGGTCGCAGGGCCTCAGACACGTTGGACTGGCGGGCCATGGACTGTCGGGCCTTGGCACCACGCTTTTTATGAACGAGCCGCTCGCGGTCGTCGGTCCGGGCGGCTTCCTCGCGCAGGTCGGCGTCGTGGAGCCAGGCGGTGCCGGCGACGCTCATCTTGCGGAAGCGCATGGAGTTGTTGGTCAGGGTGCCGGTCTTGTCGGAGAAGATGTAGCTGACCTGGCCCAGCTCCTCGTTGATGGTCGAGGTGCGCGCCTCGATGGGGGTGTCGGTCTCGGGGTCGTACATGTCGACGTCGGCGTTCAGCATGAGCATCTGGGCCACCTTGACGATCTCCATGCTGACGTAGAGGGAGATGGGGATCATCGTGTTGAACATGATGAGGAAGGAGGTGAAGATGGGGCCGTACGACACGTTGGAGTCGGCCAGGTACCATGACCGCGACTCGACGTCGTGCGACCAGTAGCGGTAAGCGATGGTGCAGGCGGCGGCCAGCGCCAGCACGAGGAAGACGATCAGCACGACGACACGGTTGACCTGGGCCTGGAGCGCGGGGGATTTGATGCGCGGGTTTTTGTTGGCGTTCATGCGGATCTTGCACTCCTCGCCGGTGTAGATGACCATGCCGGTGGCCGCGGTGGTGTTGCGCATGATGCTGCCGCGGTAGAGGATCTCGTTGTTGGTCAGCGGCGCCTTCTCACCGGCGGCGACGACGACGTTGCCGTCGAACTTGTAGAGGTCGAGGTTGGGGTCCTCGACGGCGAAGTGGATGGCGTTGCCGCAGATGCCCTCGACCGAGTCGCAGACCTTGGCGACCACCGGGCACGGCTGCTTGTTCTTGAGGTTGGTCTCGCCGTCCAGGGCCATGGTCTCGATGTAAGCGATGCCGTTGGCCTCCTCGGCGTGAAGCAGGACCAGGTCGGCGGGCACCGGCTGGTCCCGGCCGAGCTTGACGACGTCCCCGACCTTGATGTCCTTCCACTTGACGGGCGCCCAGTCCTGGGCGTCGCTGGCGACGGAGACGCTGTCGCGGGCCGACGCCGCCGCCGACGGCGGCGGCATCGTCGACCCGGCGCCCGGCCGCAGGACCCAGGCGATCCGGTTGTTCTCCTCGCGGTCGAGACGGTACCGGCGCCAATCATCGAACCCTTCCTTCCCCATGGAGATGCCGACGAAGATCAGCAGGGGGACAAGGGTGGTGAAGGTGCCTGTGGTGCTCAGGCCGGGAATCATCTGCAGGATGGCGACGACGAGGAAGTAAAAGTTGGCCAGCTTGGTGAACTGGGCGAACAGCTGGCGAGGGAAGAAGCTCCACAAGCTGTAGCGGCTGGACCGGATGGAGTTCCCGATGTAGGGCTTCCCGGTGCGCTCATCCAGCCGGTCCTCGGTGCGCATGGGCTCGAGGTCGATGTGGCGGCCGTCGGCGCTCGGGGGGATCTCCTGGATGCCGAGGATGGTCTTGCGCGCGGCCTCCAGCATCTCGTGCACCCGAGTCTGGACGGTCGTGAGCGCGGCGGTCCGCTTCTGCCACCGGTCATACGAGAGGGTCATGGAGAGGTGGCGGCCCTCCTTGGGCTCGGAGTAGCAGGTGGTCGAGCCATCGTCCTTGGGGGTGGAGTCGGAGATCGACGACCGCTGGGCCACGACGACCTCGGACTTCTCCTGAGGGACCGACGGAGCGGGAAGCGGTGGCTGGACCGCGATATCCGGCGGTGGCAGCGGGCTGGCGGGCGGCGGTGGGGACGGGGGTTCCTCCGTCTCCACGACGGCGGCGGACGGGGGCGCCGCGTCGGGCTGCTGTTCGATGTTCTTGGCGAAGATGGTCCGCCGCAGGGAATAGCCACGGTTGCGCGACCGCGAGCGGCCGCCGGCGTCGGGGCTCTGGGGTGAGGGGGGCTCCCCGGGGTGGGTGGGGGAGAGGGGAGAGGTGGCCCGCTCGGGGGACCTGCCCGGCGAGTGGGCGCGGCTCACGGAGAGGTGGGTATCCACGGTGAGGCCCCTGGAGCCGGGGCGTCGGAGACCGGCGGAGGATCGGCGCGACTCGTCCGCGACGGGGCGTTCGAGATCGGTGGAGAAGCGCACATGTTGTTGGGAGGCGCGGCGGCCCGAATCGGAGAGGGTTCGCGACGGGGAGAGCGAGGGACGGGCCTGGGACAGACTGCTGCGCGGGGCCACGCCTTGTAGGGAGTGACTCCGGGGCAGTGACGCGGGGCGAGAGTCGACGGAGGCGTCCTCGCTGGGACGGGGGGAATCCCCTCCCGAAGTCGCTACCGGATGGTCGTCATTGTTGGTGGTCTCATCATTTCTGGACATCGCGAGACGGGAAGTCTAAGGGTGGGTGTAGACCGGGGGACGGGGGGTGGGGTTGTGGATGCCTCTCCTCTGCACTCCTCCTGTGGTGTGTTTTCCCTATTCCACTCGTCCTTCCTCCAAAAGTATAACGTGCCTCGGTCGAAAGATATCACCGGGCTAGGCGCATTCTTCCGCGTCTTTCGGCGATCGCAAAACGGGCGGACGATGTCTTCGATCAAGGGGAGGTCGACATAGACCGGCGGGGTGCGCAGCGTTGGAAGTCTGGGCCGTCAGTCGCACAGCGATGAGGCCTCGAGGTGAGCACAGGGAAGCGACTGAATTGGCGAGGCTCGGTGAAACGACCGTGGGGGGGGAAAGGGGAAGGATCGTCCAGGGGATGACGACGGATTATTCGGGAAATGGAGGTATCGGATTAAAGATAGACGGGGTATCACTGAAGGTAGAGAGGTGGGGAGGGAAGAGAGGAAGAGGAGCGGGAGAGGATGAGGAAGTAGTGAGTAAGAGAAAGAGAGAGAGAGAGAGAGAGAGAGAGAGTGAGTGAAAGCAAAGACTTGGTGAGAAGCGAAAACTGGTCATTTTTGCCAAAATTCAGACTATTTCCGCAGGCGGCCATACCCCGCCAATCACGGGGCGGCCGGTGGACCGCTTCCGGGACGTTTCTTTCCTCCCTGGTATTTTAGGCACGCTTTTACCAAGTATTTTTTGATAAACTTGTTATAGATTGATGTGTATGATGTCTAGAAGATATCCAACTTATTCAATATCTATCTATCGATCTATCTCTCTACCCATCTATCAAGATGCATGTCTACTCCCAAGAAGACGAGAGAACTGACAGATAGAACCCCACATACTCGCCCCTGGACCCATCGAGTCGGTCGCCATGTGGACTTCATCACTACTCAGACCCATACATACAATGACTCCCAAGGCATCCATCGATACCAACCGACACAAGCATATCATGAGAAGATGATTCAAAATGCGAGAAGAAGACAAGGCAACCACCAATTCTCCCATGTACTGCCCACCGCAGAAGCACCAAGGAATCAGCCAGACGACCAAAACAAGGTATTACTCTGGCCAAGGCCCCGTTGTGCTCACCAGACCCACCTCGTTTCCCTGTGGTGGCCCCGGTCGGCTCCACTCGCTGCCATTGTCGAGACCGAGGGAGCGTTGTCTGGAACGGTTCGCCAGGGAAGTTAAAAATAAGGTATAGGAAATTAAAACTCTAGAAAAAGATTGATCCTCCGTATATACTACGGAGGAGAATTTGCCTCCACGTCACGTCTACCCTGCACGCCCACCAGGTCAGACTTCTTCCACCATACTCTACTTGATACGACCATACTATACTTGTGACTACCAGACACTGGATACTATACAAAATCAACACATATAATCCGCATAATATACTCACCTGTACACGTACGATTAAATATTTTACGATCAATCAATCGTACATGTCCAACAAACCATGGTCTCGCCAAGGAACGAGTGGCGCCCCCCATGGTTTGGTCCAGGTGGCGACCCGTTCATGAACCGGTCCCCCGCCGTATGTCAATGTCGCGTGCCATGGTCCGAAAGAAATGAACATACTACGACAACAACGATACCACCATGAACAATGTCCATTTTCTATGGGTACAGGCCCATCTCGTCGGCCAGGACGGCGCCCGGAACAGGAATCAAACGACCGTCAACGCGTAATGAACAACAGGAAAGAAAAAAAGGGAAAAACGATAAGCATAAAGATAAAGTAAGAATAAACAAGAAAAAATAAAACCCGGGAAAGGGAACAGAACAATAAGACGAAAAATAAAAAAGTCGTCATAATGGGTACAGTCCGATAGCGATCTTCTTCACGGCACCTGATCCCCCTCCCCAATTCAATCCAACAGACCCTCTAATACCGCGGGGGCGGCGGCGGTGCCTGTCCATATGCTCCCGGCGGCGGGTAACCGCGGGGCGCACCAGCCGGTGCTCCGTATCCCGACGGGCTGGGCTGCGGCGGGGGCGCCCCATACCCGCCGTACGACTGGCCGTACGGGGCAGGGGGCTGGGGCTGGCCATACCCGGGCCCGGGGCCGTAGGGACTGGGAGCACCGTAGCTCGGGGTGGGGGACGGGCTGGGATATCCCGGCTGGCTGTAGGCAGGGGCCGCCGGGGGCGCTTGAC
This sequence comes from Aspergillus taichungensis, assembly GCA_002850765.1. Lineage (NCBI taxonomy): Eukaryota > Fungi > Ascomycota > Eurotiomycetes > Eurotiales > Aspergillaceae > Aspergillus > Aspergillus taichungensis. The sequence continues at coordinate 26,481 of KZ559621.1, forward strand.
TGTAGCCACCATACTGGCCGGGAGCAGGGCCGGGCGGGGCGCCCACCGCACCCCCGGGACGGCCGCTCGCCTTCTCGTCCTTCGTGTCATACGAGTTGTCGATGGCTCCAAGCATCAATTTAGCACACTGCAACGGTTAGTCACGCACTCGCGAACCACCATCCACGGTGGGGGATGGAATTTCTTAAGGAGACGCACCCATAGCTCACGGGTCAGATACACCGGCGGATTGGCGCGCGACATCTCGTCCTGCTCCACCTCAAAGTCTGCAACTGTTAGCGTTGGTCTTCTTGAGGGTCCTGCGGGGAAGAGAAGAAGAAGATGATGAAGAAAGAAGAGGGAGAGGGGTAATTACTCGAAGTGCAGTCGATAAGCCCGCCAATCTTGGGGTCTTCGTCTAGGCTTCCCAAGAAGTCACGGGCCTTGGCATCGTTGCCCACCTGGGAGAATTGGAACGCGACCGCGCCGCGGCCCAGGGGCGTGCGGGCCACCTCGTCCGTCGCGGAGCGGATGGAATTGGCCACCGAGTCGAGGGGCTCACCCGCTGGTTGACCGTCGGTGATGGTAATGACCAGAACCGGCTTCTGCAGACGACCCGCGCGCGCCGGCCCCACGACCATCGGGTCGAGGACCTTCTGCTTCAGGCCAGTGCCCAAGGGCGTCAAGCCGGAGAAGCGAACACGGCCGACCAGACGGTGGACGTCGTCGACGCTGCGGATGCCATCCCCGAGCTCCATGGAGTTCATGAACCGCACGGAGATGCCGTCCTCATCGAACGTGGCGGCCGCCGTGGCGATGATGCCGATGATCTGCTTCAGCTGTTCCTTCCGCACACCATTCTCTTCGAACTCGATGGATCCACTATCATCCACGTACAAGATGACGTCGTAGAGGGAGAGCTTGATAATATCAGTGGCCACCTCGGTGGGCACACGCCACTCGTGCACCAGACGGCTGATCTTGGCCGGGGCCTCGTTGGCCAGCCCCTGGACGAGTTGATCCAGACGCGCCGGGGGGTAGAAGGGTTGCAGGTTGTTCTCCTGGATCGTTGCCAGCAAGAGCTGTCGGTAAGCGCCGAGTTGCTGCTCCGTCGCGCGCGGTGCCGGGGGCATGCCGCCGGGAGGTCCATAGGGCGCTCCTTGCGGACCCGAGGCTCCCGGCTGCGGAGGGCGAACGGCACCACTGGGATACGAGGCATTCTGCGGGGGGTAAGAAGGTGCCTGGAGAAGATTACGGTCAGTTGCTTGCCCTCTCAAATGCGTGCCAAAAGAGAGAACGACGGGCGTTAAAGAAAAGAAGCCAAGAAAACGAAGTCAACAACAAGAAAGGCAAGATCAAAGAACATGAGGGAAGTCTTGTACATGTGACGACTGGGGTGGATATTGCGGTCCTGGTGCTCCGTAGGGGGAGTGAGGGGAAGGCGGGGGAGGGGGGCGCCCGTAGCCCTGCGGGGGTTGGCCGTACGGAGTGGCGCCGCTCGGAGCCGGCGGTCCATAGGGTGATGGAGGGTATGGGCTGGTGGATGGCGGCGGAGGCTGAGGCGTGCCTCCATACGGCGAAGGATAGGGCGACGCGGAGGTGGGTTTATTAGGAGGCACGGAGGGAGGGGGATAGGCCTGGTACTGCTGCGGGGGGGGCGAGGAAGGATAGGGTGACTGAGCCGTTCCTGGACGCCCCGGCTGCAGCGGTGACGGAAATTCCGGTCGGGTATAATAAGGCCTCGACATGGCGGATGGATGGGTTCGAGTTGTCCAGAGCCGTGCCGCGTTTTGACCGTGCAATTATCGGTGGGAAAGTTTTTTGGGTCTCGGGCGGCAAGAGGGGCAGGTCCCAGGGTCGCGGAGGCCTTGGTTTTTCCACGGAGGGTGACGGTACCAAGACGGACAGAATTCCAAGGGAAAGGAAAACCACAAAATAACCCGGTGGGAGGTGATGATGAAGAAACAACAAAGAGGGATGAAAGAAGAAACCCAACAGAGATGGTCAGCTTACCGAGCCAGGAGGAGCGGGGGAACCTGGATAAGCCTGATACTGCGGTTGCTTTGGCCCGACGGCGTGAGTCAAAATCCGGAAAGAGAAAAATGGCCGAGAAGAAAGAAAAAGAAAGAAAAAGAAAAAGGCAAACAGAAAACAAGAAAGGAAAAAAAAAAAAAGTGGGAGACAAGAAACAACGAGAGCTGATGATTCGGGGATTGTGACAACTTACAGGGCTGTTGTATCCACCGGAGCCACCAGGCTGCAATGATGCTGGAGGTCCGCCCGTGTATCCGGTTGGAGGAGCTCCGCTGTAACCGGATGGATTGGCACTCATTGTGGGAGGTTGACTATTGGCGATCTTGGAGGCAAACTGTTGTCCAGGAAGGATGATGAGTATGCAGATTACAGGTTGCAGGGAATATGCAGGCCGGAATGATTATGACGATGCTCAGCTTGGGAGGAGGGGTATGCGCGGGGCAAACCAAGGAGGGAACAGGAAAACACTTACGCCCATGGTTGGCAGGTGGGTTGCGTGGAATGAGGTTGCCTAGAGTACGTTGAGCGAGGAAAGTAAGGAAGGAGGAGGAGGAGGAAGGAGAAGGATGAGATGCAGATCCGGAAAGAAGAAAAGAAGAAAAAAAGAAGAGAAGGAGAGAAGAAGAGAAGAAGAGGAAGGTGGGCGGATGATTGCCTGAGGTCCTCTGTACTTATCATCGTCAACAAACATTCAGCCTTGGAAAGCCTCAGGCCCGGTTCTCTGCGTCATCGGGTTGATTGTGGTGGATCAGCAGTTTGATACGGTCCAACGAATGGTCCTTGTGTTTATAAATAACCCTTCTTCTCCACTCGGTAATTTGTACCTGTACTTCTAACCACGGAGTACGCCGTCCTCTGTCCTTCTATTTAGTCTTACGAGATCCAGATCCAGGCAGCCACAGGTGGAGTGAGTGGCGCAGTTCCGCCTGATCCACCAGGCACCAACCGGGTACATCGGAGAGATATGGATGCCGCAAGGCTGAACGTGTTCATGTTGATCTATCGTTCTGTAGCATAGACCATCTGATGAACTATAACGTACCTAATGAACTAGGGAGTAGGGTCCTGCTTTTCATTATCAGATCCGATGGAATTTCCTATTCCTCAGGCATCAATCAGGTCCGATGCACAGCTGAGTCATCCTCCCCACCGGATCCGCCTTTACCCGATTGGGTTAAGCCGATCGGCCTGATCGATCGATCTTTCTCTCTCCTCCTCCTCCTACTTACTACGGATAGTTTAGTTACTTCTCTCCTTCCTTCCTGGCTATCCATCCATCTGTCGGATCCTCCTGATTCGAACTTGAGCTCTCCTGGGTTGAACAGCCGCTGGTTGGAATGGATCGGCTGCTCTCGCCTCGTGGAACGGAATTGCCGTTTTGGTGTGACGACAGACGTCTCATGGAGGGCGACGATCCCAACGTCGTGATAGAGACCACGTATGACATTGATACCTCGTGAAGCCAAATGACTATGATTTGGATGGTCAGAATGAATTTACATGGTGATTCCTCAGCTCTCTGTGGTGGAAACCCGTCCGCCTATGTCGGGCATTCCATCCCACCCATAAGACCGGATCGCTGATGGCCGCTGACATCACGCCCCTACCTAACTAGACATCATCATGCCAACATAGCTTCGGAGGCTAAAGTTCTTCGAATGGGTGGGCAGGAACATAGCTAATGCTTCCCCTTTCTGTTCGATCACTCTTTCCCCATCCGAACAGCTTGCTCCACCGTGTACCAAAAGGCGCCTGTGGATTCTAGGACTCGGATGCCCTTTTCATATTGGCCAGAACATCTCATTAGTTTTGATCCCTTGCGCCTTCCACCTGTACTCCCCCCCTTGGTTGAGAAGCACCTGGTCTCCTTGACGTTCTTCCTGGCCATTGATTGTCGAAGCGAATTTCTCTCCATCCCACGGAACGGCTTAACAAACCATACAATAGCAAATTCATGTCCGAACAACACAATCAACAAGATCAACAGTAAGTCCAGAGCTAAGCTACCCGGACATACTTTCCCCCAAATTAACGACAGGAAGAGGGAAAATGACACAGGAAATCCTTCGTGTCGGTATCCTCACTGCGGGTCCCGGCGCCCAAGTGATCCAGACCATCTACCTTCCCGTGCTGCGCGCCCTGAAGAACTCCTTCCAGGTCACCGTCATCTACTCCGATCCCCCGGCTCTGCCCAGGAACGGCACAACCAACGGCCGGGATGAGGGCCTGCGGATCGCCCGGACACCGGACGAGGTCGTCCGGTCCAGCGACGTCGACCTCGTCTTCAATTTCATGCCTACCGAGTTTCACGAGTTCTACACTGTGGCCGCCCTGGCGGCGGGGAAGCACGTCATGCTGGAAGCTCCAATTAGCCTGGGTGTCATCAGCGCGAAACGCATCATACTCGCAGAGCGGCAGGCGCCCAACGGCGCCAAGGTCTTCGTCGCCTCGGTGCGTCGCTACGCGCCATGCGTTGATGTCTTCCGTCAGGAAGTCGCCAGCATAGACCGCATCTACTATGCGCGCTGCCGCAATATCGCAGGCCCACACGCAGCGCACAGCGTCACTGCTCCACAGGAGCAGTGGCCGACGATCATCCCCACGCGGCCCTCGCTACCGGACACGGGAGAAGACCGCGGGCAACCCCAGGGCCACCAGCTCCTCAACAACCTGCTGCAGGAGACCTTCGCGGGACAGGACCTCAGTCCGGCGCGCATCTCCCTCTGCCAGTTCCTCTCGTCCCTCGGCTGCTACGATCTGGCCCTCATGCGTGATGCACTGGGTTACCCCGACGCGGTCTCCAGCATCTCCGTCAACGCGCCCTTCTATTCCGCCGTCTTCCACTACGGCGACGACACCCTCGACGCTCACCCCTACACCCTCCTGTATGAGACTGGCACGGACTCCGTCCCGCGCCGCGACGCCCACCTCGCCGTCTACGGCCGCTCCAAGACCGTCACCATCCATTACGACCTGCCCTACGTCCCGGGCCAGCCCGTCCGCGTCGTCGTCGAAACGGCCGACGCCCACGGTACCCTCCACACCCAGGAGACCGTCTCTCGCTGGGAAGACGCCTATCAAGCAGAGCTGGAAGCCCTGCACGCCTACCTCGTCGCCGGCACCAAGCCACGCACCACCACGGACGACGCCATCCAGGATCTGAAACTGTTTCAGACCATTTTCGACCAGTACGATCGACAGTGTGGCACAGTGCGAACTCCGCTGGGTTGATCTCTCTCTCTCTCTCCTTCTTTTCTTTTCTCTTCTTTCCCCACTTAATTCTTTTTCTTATCTGCTCGCATATTTGGCCATGCACAACCGGACTAGATTGGACGCCTTTTTTTCTCAACCAGTAATTCTTAAGATAGTTATGTAGCGCAATTATGGAATAGTTTTTCTTCCGACCCAGACCGTCGTACTCATCAAATCATTAGAGTATCATATCCATTTATGTACGTCACTAGGTTTAATCCGAGCACCAAGTAGACATGAATGAGATTTCCAGGGTGCATGCCATCCAGCATACACCTGTATTTCTATACCCATACAATCCCCACCAACAACCACTATGAAGCAACTGAAATACTACCCGACAAAGACACTACGAACAAGGAACCAAACGAAGGCAAATCCAAGATCTTCTGACAAAATATCTTGATTATATAGACAAAGTAAAAGAACAGCCATATCAATATATATGAATAACTTGATAACCCGATAGACAGATTGGTCAATAAATAATCTAGTAATATCAAACCCCTCTATCAATCAATCAACCCATTACCGCTTTCCCTTCTTCCCACCCTTCTTCTTCGAGCCACCCCCACTAGGCGCATTGACGACGCCACCACCGCTGTTGGAAGCAGCAGGCTTGTCGTCCGAGACGACACCGCCCTGAGTGCGCTCCGCAGCGCGCTGTTTCCCCTTACGGCCCTTGGGGCGGTACGAGGACCTCTCGCGGAGGGGCAGCCAGCGCTCGGGGTCGGCGGTCTTGGCCGGGTCGTAGTCCTTGGGGAGGCGGTTCTTGCGCACGCGCTTCGGGGCGGAAGGTGCGGCTGCTGATGCGTGGCGCTTGCGGGCGCCGGCGAGGGCTGCGGCTGCAGCGGCGGAGGCGGATGCTGGGGGGGCGATGCCGGCGGATTCGAGGGCGGAGAGGTCGACGTCTGCGATGAGGGTGGCCACTTCGGGGAGGGAGTCGACCTTGGGGGTGGGCACCTCGTTGTAGTCTAGTGGGGCTTGCGCGGCGATGTACCCTGCTAGGGCGGCGGGGTCGTGCTGGTTCTGCTGGTGCAGGGTTTGGAAGATGTCGCGGGCGGTGGTGAGGTCTGTGGAGTCCGTGGAGTGGAGGAGGGAGGTGGCTGCGGCGCGGAGGAGGGAGGTTGGCGGGGTTTGGTTGTTGCTGGTGGTGGTGCGCCAGTAGGTTGCGGCTTTGGCGAGCTCGGCGCGGATTTGCGTCTTGCGGCCTTCGAGCTTGTACAGGGAGACGAGGATACCGAGGAGGCCGGGGTTGAAGCGGACGGACTTGTCTTCTGCGGCTTCGAGATGCTGGAGGGTGCGCTCGAGGGTCGTGATGGCTGAGGTGGTGTTGCCGGCGCGGACGAAGAGCTGCACGGCGGTCAGGGCCAGACCCAGGTCCTTGGGGCGGTTGTCCAGCGCGGGGAGAATCGCTTTGAGAGCTTTGGGGGTGGGCTCGCCGCGGGCGTGGGCGGCTGCGTTGTAGACCGAGAGCAGGTTGGTGCGCGCATCGGCGGACGGCCACGGGGCCTGCGATAGGGCCTTGGCCGTGGAGCGGATGATGCCGTCGTATTTCTGGACAAGAAGGTCGGCCGCGTGGGTGTTCTCTGTCGAAATGGTGTCTTGGAAGGAGAAGAGACGGTCGTTTTCGGGGACTTCGGGGGCGGCGTCAAGGTTTTTGTAGAGGAGGAAGGGGTTGGCAGCGGAGTCGCGGACGAGGGTGACGTTTGTCTGGGCGATTTTTCTTGTCGACAATTCCGAAATGCTACTGAATGAGTACATTTTAGTGGAGAGAGCGGGGGGGGGGGATACACACCTATCAACGGAGATCTCCTCCAGGATAGCCTCGGCCTCCTGCGACTTGCCTTGCTGAATGAGAACATACAGCTGTTGCACAGCGATGGGGAGCAACTCGGCGGCCCGATCCTCAGGCGTCAAGTCCTCGGACGTACGGCAGAGTTCTGCAAATATTAGCTTATCGATCTCACAGTGGCTAGTATTGCAGGAAACCAACCCTTAGCGCGCTTCAGCAACACCTCTGCCTGTCCAAATTCTCCCCTGGCAATCCCCAAACAAGCCGCATTGTACACCGTCTCGAACGCCTCGAGATCATCCCGCGTCGGCCGGTTGTGCCGCACCTGACTAGCCCACCCCTGCCACTGTAGCTGCGCATCAGCAGCCCACGAATTGATCCTCAAATCGCTGGCCTCGTGGGATGCGTCATTGGCCAGGCTCTCATAGAGCTCTGCCGTGCGGCGGAAGTTTTCAGCGCGGTAAGTCTATCGGCCATAATCAGCACACGTCACTCAAAGCGATGTCAAGCAAGTAAAAAAGAAGTCAAATGAGTGAATGGGGCGAGGAACATACAGCCTGAGCCTCCAAGTGCTGTGCCCCTCTGTGCCCACTGCCGCTCAGCTGCGCAACGACCTCGGTGGCCTCCTCTAGCTTCCCGCATTTGTAAAGAGCATATGCGTACTCCAGCGCCGCGCGCTTTTTCAACGCATCGCCTGCTTCTTCAAAGACGCGCAGGCAGTCATCGTAGCGATCGAGTTTGAGAAGGGCGACCGCCTTGACGTGGGCTGCGCGGAGGTCGGATTTGGATTTGGAGAGGGCGGCGTTGGCGGACTGGAGGGCTTCGTCGTGGTCGTCGATGGAGGATTGTTGGAGGAGAGCGGCAAGTGATTGGGTAGTCATTATGAATGAGGGATGTGCCGGGGCACGATTTGGATTTAGGAGGTTATGGTTGCTGCATGTAATTGAAGTGAGGTCAAGCGATCTTTGGTTGATGCGGAGAGTGGACTTGCTGTGTGGCCGGACGGACATGGTGGCCTGAGGTATGAATATTAGTCATGAATGACTAACACACAGCCCTAAATGACCATCGGGATATATCAACAGCTTGAACAATGGAGTACTTAGGTGAAGGTATTCGTTTGCATTGAATTTATGTACTAGTTGATTCAAAAGTGTTCAATCACTAGACCCGTAACCAGCTAGAAGCACGGGTTCTCTTTCTCAATGAACCAGACCTTAGCCGTCGATTGACTATCGAGATTCAAACAAGATAGTGTTATCACTGTTTATGCTGATTAGAATGGGATTCTGCAAGGCTCTAGTGCTGATTCCGCTGATTGAATTGTTACTACAGTATATATGGCCTGGTCAGCCACTTATCAGTCTCAGGTCAAGTCATGTACATCTATTACCAGTTTCAAAGCCTCCATACCTTGCCTAGTATACAACTGGGTATTAGGGAAGGCAATACTTCCGAGGGCTTCAATTTTTTCGAATTCAGGAAGGCAAGTTAAGCCCCAACAGGACGAACCAGGGTAAGTGTTGTGTTTGAGCTGCCGAATCACTCGGTTACGTCCGCAGCTACATCGTCCTGGGCACTGCATATGACGAGGGAGAGTCTGTCCTCGACTCCTCATAGACCTAGATTCTAACTTGTTTAGCCAAAGTAGGCATACTGGGATGCTCTTTTTATCTTAACCTCCAACTTGTTTGATAGTACGAGTACAGGTTCTTGATCCCGAACGCAATATGGGAATATAATTTGTTCTATCAAAGAGCACTAACATCCATCACCCTCTATATATATATCCGCAAAAGACTAATCAAAAAACAAATATGCGAGTAAGTGAAAGAATGTCCACCAATTGTGCCATGACAATAAAACCTCATCATTCACGTTTAATCGCTCAATTGGAGTAGACCTATAAGGAATTCATTTCTGTAAACTGCTGAGCCAGCCAGTCTCACTATCACGGATTTAATCAATGTTGGAACAACGAGTTGACGAAGCATACATAAATGGTTTGAGATAGCCACCCATGGATGCTCAATCAGAGATATACACATTCTGTATATTGTACAGTCATTGCCATCCTACTGGAGCCAGTAACTCCACTCTACCTCATAATCCCGTCAACTTCTCTCTCACCTACCTCATCTCCATAGAGTAACAGAGCATGAGCCAATGCTCAGCAAGCTGGAATATAGCTCAAACAATTATGCTCTGTGTTAGACATCCTGCCTACCCCACACGCCAAGTGCCTACACAATGAGAAGTAGAATAATCCCCTCGCTATCCAGCACAGCCCAGTGGAAACATCTGTCTGCAATCGATCTAATTCGTCGACCAGCTATACTAAAACGAATCAAGAAAGAATCACGACTCGAGTACAAGAATATAACGCCACTTTTGGCTTCTGCAAGTAAGCCTATGTTCATATATAGCCCCAGTTCAGTGCAATATGGCACTTATTAACCTCATAAGGTAAGAGTCTTTCTATTCATGCACACACGGAGAAGCGGATTAAAAGGACCTAAGTTTGGGGGCCGCCGGCACTATGTTAAAGCGGAGATCGGCCAAGCTAGTAGTCGACTCCAGATTTGGACCCCATATCGAAGTTGCTATTTTAATTCCGTTCTTGGCAGGATCATACGTGGTAAGATCACCAATATTACTTTCTGTTCTGCGTAAGGTAGGTAGTTCAATAGGCAAGGACGTAAGTAGGTATTCTACAATTGAAAAGATGATAAACAAAGCCCATTGCCATTGAGCCATCGTATTGGACGATACAGATCTCCGGCTCAACAGTAGCCTAGATATGCTTAACTCCACACTTGCAGTAGACTGGGGCAGTGTCTGTCTCTGCGATGGACAGGGATCCTGTCTGCTGAGACACAATCCTATAAGGTAAAAGTATGCAGGTGCATGCTGAGAGGTCAGATTGTTAGATGAATACGAGCATCAGCATCCAAGAGAGAGAGACAGGGCAGTGTCAGCGGCATATAGCACCATGTTGGGACTCTGCAGAGTATTATCTGTATGGGGATAGTGGCATGGAGATGAAGGCCTAACTATAGGTCTGTTATGGAGAGTACCTTCAACAATAGAAGAGATAGACGGGAATGAAGCAATTCGAAAGACATAAATAGCCAGCACTTCTCCCCTGACAGATGAACAAAAAAAACAACAACAATTTTATCTCCAAGCAAACCAAAGACCAAAACCAAGCAACTCAACCCACGTCATCCCAAACAAATCCATCCAAAACGCTCATCAAATCCCTCCTCACAACAATCACCCTCCTCGGCCTCACCACCGCCACCGCAATCCCCTCCATCGGCGACGACAACGCCGCCGACGGAAACGACCTCTTCGCCCGGGCCTCAAACACAGACATCACCGCCCGCGCCGACGTCAAACCGCCCCTCAACTCCGTCTGCGGCTACGAGGAGATCCCCGCGACCAACAAATGGGTCATCTGGGCCCCCAAGGACTCCCTCGACCTCGACAAGCAATGCGGCAAGAAGTATCTGAAGAAGCTGCGCGGCCGGTGCGGCATCATCACGACGTGGAAGTGCAAGCACCTCGACAAGGACGGCAACCACGTCGACAGCCACGACGGGCATGACAATGTGTACGGGGCGCTGATGACCTTTTACACGAGCGTGTTCTGCAACTCGGACGATGTCATGTCTGCTATGGGCGCTGCTTCGGCGACTCATGACCGGCCGGATAAGTGTGTCGAGCCGCCGGCTTGGAGTCTCCCTCCTTATTGAGCGGAGTAGCTGTTGTTTTGTGAGAGAGTTAGGGAGAGGAGGATGGGGGTATTGTATTGTTGGGATAGAAATGTGATTTTTCGTCAATTCTAAGAAAAATTTCTCTGTCTATATATGGCATAATAGTGTAGCTCATTGCAGTCGAGATCAAGAACACTGCATCTTGTTTGAATATCCAATGTCAAATAACTAGAACCCGAGACTCCAGCCGTAGGAAGCCGAGTTCGACGAATTCAACTTTCGTGTATTAAGATAGGAAGCACACTGAACAAGAAAAGCCGAGAATCTCTGTATTCACTTGCAAAACACCTCTCATGTCCTAGCAGGAAATGCTGGGGACATCGGCCAGGTCAAGCCCTATACCAAGTGCCGGTCAGCAATTTAGTGTAGCGGCCGAGAGGAAATCCACAGTAGTCGCTACAGGCCATTCAACCACAGACCATCTTCAGCGAGCATACCGTTTCACGCCTCCAAGTCAAACCAGTTCATACAGTGCAACACTACACGGGACAGCCAAGACAACAACCTCCATCGTGGGACTGCCGTACGTAATGCCAATGAGACAGTCTGCGTTGGCGGAGACACCCAATAGCCTTACTGCGGCATTCCGTCCCGCCCACCATCCCAGGTACGTACCGACCTAGCTATCTATACTCTAGACACAAACGTGGGTGGTAGGGACCAATCCCGACATGCATGTCTCACTCGATGACGCAGGTGATTTGACTGAATCATACCACGTGACCACGCAGCTGCCCTGCCGTGTTACCGCAGGCTAATCTAGCATGGCTAGTCTATCACGACTCTGGTGACGTCTGTCGCATGTACCTGTGGGCCTGGGGCGGTGTCAATGAGGACAGACAGAGGAAAGCGCGGGCGCGGTGCGGGGTCTTCCATGGCGTGGTTGGGGGAGGTGGTTGGTAGGTGGGTATGCTTTGATGGCGTTGGGCGTGGCGGCTCGGGCGCCTGTGTAATCTTACGGGTTGTACTATGGAGAGGGGCTTTAGAGTTGTTCAAGTGGTAAATATGAGAGCTCTACGGAGTAGCTGGTAGGAATAGAAATATGTTGTTTTTCTAGAGTGGAAGGGAAAATAGTGACTGCTGTGCGTGTGTATTACGTTTGAAGAGGGACTGGAGTATCGTGGGTAGTATCTGACTCGGTATCCGGATACGAACAGGGCACAGTTCATCTTATCCAATAATGGACTGTTCTTGCGAGTTTAGATCTCAGGTCATACTCGGTGACGCTGACAGTCCAGGGGGACCCAGGGTCTGAGCCTCGAAATGCCCTGCCCTACGAGTGGGGCTAACCACATGTGTCTGTCCTATGTAGTATGTACTCCTCTGTACGATGTAGGTGGTCCAGAGAGCTGCGTTGCACTGTCACCCCACCGGTGCCGGCAAACGCCACAGGTCAAAAGCATCTGATCCACTTATGTACTCCGTACTCCGTGCTGTGCCGTGGACAGCGAGATATCCTGGACTTCAAAAGGGAGAGCAAAATAGGCGGGACGGACGGCTGCGAGAGAACCGATCTCGCAATCAGGGCGGGCTTGGCGCGCCGTCTGACCAGTCTTAGCTTTGGATTGTCTCGGTCGGAGTTTAGGTTAATGTGGTTGATTCCGTACTAAGGGGAAGGGGGTGTCGCGTGAGGTGAGATAAGACGTCTGGCTGGTTTTTGAAAGTATTATACTTGATTTTTGACCAGCTTGTCATATATGTCCCGAAATTATTCTTCCAACGAAGATACAATCACTGGATAATCTGCAATAGAGAGTAATACTCGGTGTACAAGGCGGATGACATAAGCTCGGGCCGTGCGGTCCAAGACGGTCACACACAGTGACAAGTGACAAGGATTGGAATGGATACTATAATTAATTAATTCTCCTTATCTGGTTGATAATTTTAGTACATTTCATGCCATGTCCTCCGTAATGAGAGGCGTCAAACCAGCGCACCTTATTAATTTATCCGCCACTTCGGCCTTCCAGAGCCACTACGCCCGTCTTTCGTCGGCTCAAACTGGCCAGTCCGGGATAGATGGGCGATGATTTCATGACTCAATGTAACCCTTCCCATGCGCCTGCTGGACTACCACTGGGTGAGGCCTCAAGACCACCGACGACTCCATCCTGACGACTAGACTTCTCGACTCCTCGACTTGTGGACTTTTTGGAACTCTGGGAACTTACCCGACCCGAGACTTGGACAGTGCCAGGTCAAACCTGCGGACGTCGTCATCGTCCCCCGTGTCGCCCCCGCTCACTGGCGATCGGCGCCAGGGCATACCATATCCGCGCGTCATGGTGCGGCTTGGCGGGGACCCTTCAGCAAGTCAGAGGTCCCTATTTCGTTTGGTTGGATTTGTTTCCTGGAGGCCTCAATAACAGGCAATTGAAGGTTGACGGTCATCGCCGTCCTGATTCCTGACCAGGTCCCCAGTGACACTGGAATCGCGCTGCAGATGATCCTCCCGTTCCACCCTCCCCCAAGAATCAAAAAATCGAAATCAGAAATGGCCACCACCGTGGCATATGTTGAGGAAAATCTCCTATTTGGCAGACGACCCACTTGAGTGGCCGATCTGCAACCCCTGGATCGAGGTCTTATTGGCCAAAGTGGACATTGGATCTCCAATGGTAGCCGCCCCGAAGAAGACATTACCGTGGGTTCAGCCGTCAGAGACTGAAAAATGGATAGGAAATTTGGGTTCCAAAAAGAAGGTTGCCGGGAGTCTGATTAGAATCCGAGCGTGGTCGAGTGGTGGCATCGAACTTTGTGTTCTCTGGTTGAGCGCGTTGAGGCAGTAAAGTTGACAGGTTTTGGACATCTCTCTCAAGACTAGTAGTAGCAGCAGTAGTAGTAGTCAGTAGAAAGTACCTTAGTATAGATGGTCAATTATCATACCGAGTGTATACCGGTAATAATACCAAGCAAATAATCAAATGAGGTGGTCTGGCCTGACCCCTGCAATCTGCTCGTTTGCTATCACTCCCTCTGATTGGACAGCTGCCGCGGTAGCCACACCCGGTACCAAACCGTACGCCATAATACGGGCCAGAGTACCTCGTCCTTACTGGGACCAACCACGACTAACCTTGTTCTCCTCCGGGACTCCTTCCTCCTGACTTTCTTTCTTACTCTCACTCTGTTCTCTTCTCTCTTCCTCTTTCTTCCTCTTATCTCGATCGATTCTTAATTGATCTTCCTCCCTCCTCCTCTTTTCTTTTCCCTTTTTTTTTGAGTTTGGATTTTGATTTTTAAATTTTGGGAGTTTGGTTTTTTATTCCTGACATCCTTTATCCTTCATATCCTCATCCGCCTTGTCTCTCCCCCCTCTGTTTATCTTGTTCTCTTTCTCCTCCCTTTTCCTTACTGGTATACCGGGAATTGTTTTCGCGGGTTTTACCTTGCTCTGGTTTCCTTACGTCCGTCCGCCACTTCGACTCTTCCTGTGCCTGGATAGTCGACATGCTTATGCTCCCTTAGTACGACATACGACTTCCAGGCTCAGTATCGTTATCTATCGCAATCGATTCAAAAGCGCTCCCCTCCCCCCACCCCCCCTTCTCCCCCCGCGTTCCTCATCCTATCCCTCCTCCGCTATTCGATGTGGTCCAAACGGGAACCAGTTGGGACTACAATGGGTACCCCGATAGTTGCGCGCAAAAGGCTGTTACGCTTTCTGGTCGCTATCTGTCTGGTCAGCGCCTTCTCCTTCGTCCTTTGGCCGCATGTCGAACAACCGAGTGTGACGACGACGACCATTTCTGGCAACGTGACGGTCACGTCCGACGTCCAGTGTGATCCCGACACCGATGTCCTCAACCGCCTAAATATCCGCAAGTTGAGCCAGTACGTGCGCCGCGATGTGATCGCCGTGCCGTCCGCCGCCAACGACCCCTTGCCCATCAAGCACCTCCTCAACTACCCTCTGTTCGAACCCTCCTTGCCGTCCGTCGACGCTCAGGGCAATCTGCTGGAAGACCCCGCCCAGAAGGACTGTAAGATGGACAACCCCATCACCGTCCAGGTGCCCCGTCCGCCCCGCAATGTCGACGCCTCCCACATCGACTTCGGTGTCGCCACCACCCTGACCCGTCTCAACGAATCCGTCGAGCAGTTTGCCCACTGGGCCGGTTACACCCGCACCCGCATTTTCGCTTTGATTGAGCCCGACGAGCGCGCCGCGGAGGTGCAAGCCAAGGCCGATCTCCTGGGCATCAACCTCTACATCACCGAGTCCGACGAGGAGTACCAGCGTCGCTATTTCTCGCTGGTCGCTCACTTGGCCCAGAATGTGCGGTCGCAAACCCGCTGGTCTTGTATCATCGATGACGACACATTCTTCATGTCGATGTCCACCCTGGTCAAGGCCCTGTCCGAGTACGACGACACGAAGAATTACTACGTCGGCGGCCTGTCGGAGAGCATCCCGCAGATTGGCGTCTTCGGCCTGATGGGCTTCGGTGGCGCTGGTGTCTTCCTGTCCCGGCCCCTGCTCCTGGAGCTTAGCGATCCCGACGTCTTCGAGGCCTGCCAGAACATGGACTTCACGGGTGACCGACGGATCTCCATCTGTGTCTACCAGAACACCGACACGCATCTGACTATCAACCACGGCCTGCACCAGCTTGACGTGACCGGCGACGTGTCTGGCTTCTTCGAGTCGGGTCGCCAGCCGCCGCTGTCGGTCCACCACTGGAAGTCATGGTTCCACACCGACATGGGCAAGTTGAGTGTGGTGCGCGACATCTGCGGCGACTCGTGCCTGCTGCGCCAGTGGCAGTTCGAGGACGGCTGGATCCTGACCAACGGGTATTCGATCATCAAGTACAGCCTGCCCGTGGATCCGTTTGAGAAGACCATGGAATTGACCTGGGACGGCGAGAACGGCGCCGTGTACGAGTCGTACCTGCACGAGTTTGGCCCTATGCGTCCCAAGGACGAGCAGAAGTACAGCTATCGCCTGGAAGATGCCGTCCTGGAGGGTAACCAGGTGCGCCAGTGGTACGTCCACCGCGATGAGGCCAACGGTGACCAGGTGTTCGAATTGACCTGGCGTGCCGGGTAAATCCGCGGTCTCCATTTCTCTTTGTTTTTTTCTTTTTTCTCTCTGAATATTCTTGATTTTCTCCGGGCCACCATATGGCCCTATATACATATCGAATCCCTGGCCGGCCGCACCCAACGACCTCGACCCTTTCACCCGCCCGCCCTATACATACAAACCATCTCCCTCTTCCTCCGCACGAACCCATATAGACCCGAAGGAATCCTCACCCCCGCTCCCGCCCGGTCAGGATATAATTGAATTGTCACGGCGCATAGATGATCTTTTTTCTTTTTCTTTTTCTTTTCTTTTTTTTTTTTTTTTGGTTTGGATGATGTCACGGGTGCAATTAAAAAATGCACATATTGTTTGAATCCGGGACTTCCGCATTTTCCTTACTTCCCTCTGCATTTATTTTCTTTCTTCTACTTTTACGGGTGTCTCCTCCATAGTCGAGGAAAATCTCGGCAAAGGCGTGTACAGTACCGTACGTCGGCAGCGGTCGGATCGCACCCTTTTTTTACTTTTTTCCTCCGCGGCCCTGTTTTTTTGGCTTCGTCGTGGAGGGTTGAACCCATTATACATAGGTTACCGGTGTTTGTCCTCGTGTTGGGATTAATGTACAGATTGATTTTACATGTACTACCAATGTACTTGCGTCTTCAATGAAAATATATTCAACTCTGACTTGACGTCAACATATACATTGTCGTAATTACATTCCATAACTCAACATAAAGCACCTACTCAGACCCAGCTTCCAGTATAACCCCTTTCTTCACCTCAAAATAACCACCCTCCATCCAGACAAAACCTTAGAAAGCAACCAATTAACCACCACGGATCAGCTCATCTACGAGATATGACATATCGTACGCTGCAGGCTGCACCGGGTAGGATTGTACCCTTAGCGCTGAATTCAGCGTTAAATATAGAGATGAAAAACTTGGCCTGATCTGTAACAGGGCTTGGACTGGCCTTGCATGTTTGGCATATATATATATAGAGTGATTGTTTCAGAGGTGTTTATGTAGGTGATATGATGATGTGTTTGGATTGTGTTTCAAAGGGGTATGGAGTGCTGTATTGTACGTGTCATATGTGAGAGAGTCATCTGATGTGGGTGGATAGTGGATTGGCTTCGGGGGAAGAAGGAAGTGATGCATATGATGTGGTTGTTGGTATTGGGTGGGTAAGAAGGGGTTGGCTGGCTGGGGACTGTAGGGTTATTAATAGAATCAATAGAGGTAGATTGTAGAAGATCGTGAAGATACGACAGAGTATATTAGTAGTATTGTGGGCAGAGTGAATTGGTGGCGTATATGATATATTTTGTATACAGAGAGCTGGGCTGGATTAGATACTTGGCAGATATGACGCTCAATAACCAAACCTATTGTCTAAGACTGATTCACCACTGATATATCTATTTAGTTAGTCTCATCTATAAATACACCGCAAAAGAAATATGGGCTTTGAAAATATCCACAAATCACCTGAAAGGAATTAAGGTTTTTTTTGTGTCTCTGTTTTGTCCAGTAGGATTCGTCTACGCGGCGTTCTAGAACCAAACTACTGCTGTCATGTAATGCATTGTCTTTTATGCTTAAATTTTATTGGAAAAAGTTTCACTGCATGAACAAGCTTAATTTATGCGGGTTGTAGTTCATTTACAGTATCGTGGCTATTATTTAGAACTTGGAATTTGAGGAGGGTCATATATGAGGGTGATTCGCCATAAGTAATAGATATAGCCTTTCATGGAGAATATTGCATTCTAACTTCCTAGTTCTTTTCAGTCTGATATGGCTACTGGATAGTAGTCATGCTGGTTATCTTTCTATCGCCTGGTTTACATGTGATCTTGTAAGTACTATCCCAAGCATAAGATATAGTAGATATCTGGAAACTTGCCTCACAGGCTCTCTAATCAAACACATCTCCTAGAGCAGTAGCCAAGTGCATTGAGATCAAAATAAAACAGACTCTGAATTGAGTACATAATCCAGTTGTTCGCGGTTCAACTATCAGTGACATTCGTTGTTCACTTTTTCATTTACATCCAATTTGGTCGATCCAACTGGCTAATTGCATCACCAAGACGATCCCTCGTGCAGATTCTTCCCTCTACTTGCAATGATGACATGGCCAGCCAACGTTAAACTTGACGACATCCTAGACAAGTCATAGCATGGCCTTTAGGGTTGGTCACCTTTCATACTCGATCTTTGGGTTGTTACCGTGGAGTACGACCTGCCCACTACAATGCAACATTATTGCAATTTTTGGCTCCTCCATCAGGGACAGCGGTACATCAGAGGGGGAGGTTGTACAGTCCTCTACCTTTGAGACTCTATTTCCACGACCGCATAGATATCTGTATAGGTCTAGGGGAGGTGTCGACAGAATGAATCCTGTCTATAGAATAGAGCCGGCGAAGTGTATCTATCGAGACTGCCGCAACCAGCGTGACCGAATGGCTATATTCCATTAAAAAAGCCCCCGATGCTGGCCGAGAAATAGACCAGAAACAACGACGTCGTTTGCTTCTGATAGATATAGCCTTTGTTCTCAACCGTGAACCCACTGCCTCCCCCCACCCCCTCATGGAACACAATGGAGGCACCCTGCTAGCATTCGATGTGGCATCCAATAAATCAACCCAAGGAGCAGATACCATCGACATCATTGAGCTATAGGGTACCAGCTTTCGAGTCTTCAACAACTCCTAGTCATCTGGCATTTGCGAATTCTGCAAGCGGCTCGACGGAACGTTTGTAGAAAATGGGCTCTACCACGCGGTAGAAGACAGCTACTCGCGCGGCTACTAGGACGGGAAAAGGGACAATATGTTCATCCACCTAGGCGGACCTGAATGTAGCCTGACAAAACCGTTACGACAGCGGCTTCCGTGACTGGGAGAGAGAGAGAGTCAGTACGCACGACAGCTCCTCTGCCTGATGTGGTTATAGAAGCAGCTGCATCCTCGTCGGGGCGAATACCGGTTGAGCCTCCCAGTGCGAGTAGGAATTATACTGGGATTCGGTGTAGAGAACACGTGGGTCTTAGATATAGCGAGAGAGGTCTGTTTTGAAGAATCCTGAATGTCCGCTGGGGTAGAGTGATGGTCTGTGGTTTTTTATTAGAGTAATATGCCTTGAATTATGCAGTGTGTCTTATCTGACGTCTTTGGGTATTCGCTTAGATGTCCACTGTTTAGTATCTGTCGTTTGAATAGATGTCTAGACAATACTTCCTATAGGCGTCAAGCGTCAAACATGAAAGTGATGGGGGAGGTTCTTGATGTCTGATTTCAAAACGAATAACCGGATGGGAAATTGTACGTGGTGTACTGGTTGATTGCTTGGTCAACTAACTGATGCCATGGTCGACCCGCTGCGCTATCCAACAAAGATGCGAGACTCGGCCGAGCAAATGGCCCTAAAAAAGCCGATCACTTCGTCTTACCAATTCCAGCTAGAAAAACCATGTAATAAACCTTAACTAGCCTAAGAGGTTAGACACTTCCACCCCCCTCAGGCAGCCAAATCTGGTCATCACTTGCATCTCGGCAAGTCTATATCCAGCTAGCCCCAAGACGTGGGTCCCTCTTCGCGCCCTACAGGGAACACTACAGGCGAAGAACTTTAGCGAGTGCGCGTTGAACAAGGCTTCAAGATCGACACCGCAAAGCCGAAGCGAGAGGCAGTAAGTATTTAATTCCTAGCTCGTCAGGCTAGTCAACAAGATAGACTAGAGAGAGAAAAGCAAGTTTACTCCTAGCCAGGCTTACCCCCGCATATACTAACCTTGGGATCCACTCCTCTCCTCTCCCTGCATCGCGAAAGTAGCTCAGCCGCTATCCTCTACCGGTGCATTACCCCGATCTAGTATGGTAGTGCAACGCGGAGGCAAATAAGCAGCCACACACTACGCTTGCACGTCATCAATAGCGTCTAGTTTAGTCCAGTCCAGGGCCAGGGTCAGGGTCAGGGACCGGGGATAAGACCCCCCTGCTCTCGTCAGAAAACAGGAAAAAGCAAGCAAGGAAGGAAAGAAGAGGCGTGGAATGCGGGCGAAGGTGAGCGCTGACAGGGTAGAATGCGCGCTAGTGCAGGGTGGTCGTTGGGGTTCGGAGATTTTCTGATGGCGCTGGTGGAGCTGGACCTGAGCGTATCTGCCGGCCTGCTCGGCTGGAATACGAAGCTAGGTTTGTGTAGCTGTGGGGTGATGTCATGTCTTGGGCATGGGCCGCTTGGTTGATTAGGGTGATTGGTCTTGTTTCTGAATGTTTAGTTACCTTTTTGAGTTCTCTTTTGAGAGGGGGGTGGGGAGGAGGAGTGGTGGTAGTTGGGGTATTCGTTGATGTCCTGTTGGTCTCTGTGGCGTCTGCATGCGGTTCTGGGACACCCTGTGGAGGACGGGGACGGGCTCTCGCTATGAAATTGTATACTGTGTAGGTCCACGAGGGATGACTCGTGGGTGATGGTGCGCCGGTTGTATCTCAGCCTTTCGCCGGCGAGAAAGGGGCGGGGTTGGAGGAGGTGGAGAAAAGATGGAGGGTGAATTGGGTAGGGAGGTAGGTAGTAAGATACGGAGGAGTAGGGCTGCCTGCCTACGTAGTGACCATATTGTCTGTTCAAGATTCGAAAGAAGCCAAGGAATGCCATAAACAGATCTAATAGTATATACATCTAATTGAACACCGAATAAAACCACCATAAAATCAACCAAACAACAAACAGAAGAAACAGAAACGACACCAAAAAGAGACGTAACTCGAAGAAGGTAGGTATCATGTGGGAGAGTCTAAGTTCGTACATGGTCGCGTTGCATCAGTCGGTCAATCGATAAATCAATCAGTCAATCAAAAAAATCAGTGTGCTGGCTGTTCTTTCCAGCGGAAGGGCGGGAAGTCTGTTGGTTGGTGTATGTTGCGAAATGGGACATGGTCCGCTACCATATGCACTGCACTGGAGGGTGGCGGCAAGTCAGTTTCATTGTTATTGTTGTTGTTGTTGGTTTCGACCGTATTGGTAGCGACAGTGGCTGTGTTGTTGGGACCGCGTTCGTCCGCAAGATTGAGCCCAACATCGACATTGTTGAGGTCGATATCGAGGTCGAGATCAGGGTCTAGCTCCCATTGATGTGACTCTTGCTGTTGTTGTTGTTGTTGTTGTTGTTGCTGCTGCGGCTGTTGATGCTGCTGCTGCTGCTCAACCTTGTCCCATGGCGTGGGAGTGTTGTCCGTGGGCGTAGTGTCTGCTGGAGAATCCAGGAGAAAGCTACTAGTGGCGAGAGGACCGCCTCCGGCCATGCCCAACACCCCGCTGCTTCGTTCTAATAGCACTGGCAGGAGGTGGGACTGGGACCCACGGATCCGCGACAGCGTAGTGAGAATGCCCCAAAGAAGTTGGCGTGGGTCGACGGCAGACTGTGAGAGCCGGCTGGAGGCCTTAGGGCTAAGTGAGCGGGACACGTCCGCCACGGAGGTGCCAAGGTCGAAGAGTTTTTGTTCCTGCCATTTTCCGTTAGTACTTGGGATAGCGCCGAGAGGGGGAGACGCTAGAGAGAAATGCGTACCATTCCAATTCCGTGGGCATCCACCGCGCCCTGTGAGGCCGCGCCGATCACTCCCATGACGGCCTTGCCCACCAAGACCGGTAGGTGAAAGGGGAGGACTCCGTCATGGTCGCGCAACATGCCACCGGGCTGTGTTGCGCGCGCCATAGACAACTTCCACATCATGGCTTGAAGCCATTGCTGTGTGATGAGAATGTCAACCTTCTGAATCTCCGAGACGCCCTCCAGCGAGACTGAATTGGCGAGGCTGGACTGGATGGACGAGGTTGGCGGCATGCCACCGCCAGTGTTGCTATTGCCATCAACGTTACCGCCAGCGCCTGCCGAGACCCAGTCGTAGAGATTGACTGTGAGTTTCTCGAAGACGCTGATGAGGTTGATGAAACCATAGGCAAGAATTGGGTCTTCGGAGCAGAGAACCTGCGGTTTATGAATGGAGTTGCGGAGCATGACGGGCTTCGCCTGTTGAAGTGCGTAGCCTCTGTGTTTGAGGTTAGCCAAAGAACCTAGATGATTGTACGGACAGTGGAAGAAGGACCGGGCTTACCGTTCGGTGACAAACAATAGCCAGAAGATCCGTCGATTTTCTTCGGCCTCTTCGACGTTCATCTCGGAGTAAGTAGTCTCCCTGTGAAGCCCCAGCGTGAAAACCATCGAGGTCGCTTGGCAGAGGTAAAACCACGCGTGGTCCTGCTTGTCCAGATTTCCGTACGCGGCAAACAGAAAGAACGAGGTCAGGAGATTCTCGACGGTCATTTCATCCACCACGTCACAGTCTTTCCGGGCTCGGACTGCCTCCGCCAGGAGTTCTTCTCCCGACATGGCCGAGGGTCCGTCAAGGCCCATGTGCATGAGAGATGGGCCCGAAACGGGAGTGGCACCATCCAATTTGAGCTGGATGTGTGTCGCTGCACAGAGTGCGGCTAAAAACGCATAGCGCGAAGCCGTCAGGCGTTCCGGCTGGTGGCAGTCCTGCTGCAGCGGCTCCTTGCGCACGACCGGCATGATCGGAAACAAATACTTTAGATACACATTGACATGTGCTAAGAGGACTGGCGCGGTCAGTCGCCGCGGGCAAGGAGAGGGGAACCCGGAAAATGATCCCGATAGCGAATTCGTCGAGTCCGGAGAGGAGACCAGCTCCGGTGGTGGGAGCTGAGTGAAAGAATCGGTGAATTCCGCCGCCGGATAATGAAAGTCATTGACCGGAAAGGGGGGCGACGTCGGCGACCCTTCGATCGGGTACCCCATCGTATCTGCGGGCCATTCCTTCTCGACCACGTAGGGGGGTTGTCCATACTGGATATCTTCCCCGTGTCGCGATCGGAGCGGGTGAATGGGGGCCAGCGGATACAAAGTGCGGAACTTAGGGCCCTTGCGACGAAGGATATCACTGTAAGAGCAGGAGAGAAGGAGGCGCTGACATTTGTCGCACGGCAGTTCGCGCGAACATTTGATCTTGCGACGGCGGCAATTGTCGCACGCCTGCTTGGATGCTTTGTGTCTGGCGGTAATCGGCGAGGCCATCTCTAGATAGGCAAGCGGACTGGTTGCTGACGCTTTTCTCTAGGAGAGACTCGGGTTCATAGTAGTTTTACGATGAATGATAACAAAACTTAGGGTCATGGACAAGGTGGCTGACACCCATGACCAGTGGCGTGGGGGCCAAATAAAGAGAGTGTGGCTGGCGTGGACGATGAAGCCGGCCGTCGAACCAGGTAGGAAGTAATGATAATGATGTTATTAATGAAGAAAGTAAAAGAGAGGATGGAAAAGATCCGGGGAAAGAGAGCGGGATAGCCTGGTTCTCCAGGCTGCAAGCACCCCGCGTTGTCTGCGAGGCCCTGGGGATACAGATATTAAATAATGGATGGCCCATGGTCCATGGCAGCTGGAGGGGAAGGATCTCTATTAGGATTAGCGGCGGTTTCGAATGCAGTCGTCGCTATCGCTAGGGGGAGGCACCTAGCACTAGTACCGAGTCCTACCAACCTTCCTATTGCCGAATCGTTTTAGTCCCATTTCATTGGACTCCTACTCGAACCGGCCCATGCTAGATGAGCGAGGGACGACAGACATCCGCTATCCAGGCTGAGGAGAAACTCCCAAGACACGCGGGACAGCTGCGCCACGACCCTGTATAGTGCTCATCATTACCTTGAAAAGGCAGGACCACTCGGATGCGGTGGATCTGGGGAAGGATATGGAAGGCGGCCGACGGTGCAATGCCGTTGGTCCTTCAGGGGTTTAGCATCGTTCGAATGATCTTCTACACAGCGCCATCGGCAGGGACACGGGTTGCGTTATTTTCTAGAACAATTCCCTGCAGCCGCACGGGCATCTAGAAGGATGCTACTGTTGACATGGCTGGCCGAGATACTTCCACAGCTGGAGGGGGGGAATGATTGGATGAGCAGAGTCGGGAAGCCGAGCAGTATGAGGAACCAAAATAAATATGGGGCATCATCTAGCCGATGAGGCATGATTGGAGTCGATCGATACGAGGAACCCTTGGCCTTGGAGGTGTCGTTGGCCTGAGTCCTAGCCCTGACCAGTAACCTCCGATATGAAACGTGAAGGGAGTGGAGACTCAAGAGGGCAGTTGCCTGATTTGATCCAAGGTTGACTTCACCGGAAGCCTAAACAGACTATCTTAGACCATTCCTGCGTTGGACTGATGACAAGAACATGGACCTCAATTGTATTGAGCAGGGGTCAACGCGACGAGGATGAGGGTGAAGAGAGGGAATCAGTCCATCCTCATCTCCAACCGAATCCACTCGTCGGGCATTTACCGGAGGACTGACCAATCCGCGTGTCGGAATCAGATGACCCCCCCGGTCCCGCTGCTGAGTCATCCATATGTTCGGACCGACCTGGTCTAACCCGTTGGGGAACAATAATCCGAGCCCCGCTCACGGAACTCCACCCGACTCCACTTCTCCGCCCTGTCAAGCCAAATCACGATCGTCGTCATCTCAGACACTATCAACAACTTGTCCACGACACCCTGGTAGCCGTGAAATTGCTATCCAGGCATCATGGTCGAATCGGATGTTTTCTGAGGCAAGCCTTGGTCCATAATCAGTCTCTGTTCCTTGCATCGAACAATTCCATCCTTCCCTGCATACGACGCTAGGGTGATGTATATGGACTAAGATCATCGCCAAACGCCAACTCATGATCTTTAGCTCGATTGACCGTCGATATCGACATGCGCTAATCAGTCGACTACTGCATTGGAGGTCTGTTTGACTCTCGGCTTTGTATTTTGGCTTGCTAGTATAGGATCTACCCCACTCCTCCCCGCCAGCCGAACCTCTCCAAGAAGCCTTTCCCCCTTCCCCCCTCCCCTCTCCCAATTTTCCTGATTGCTTCAAACTCAATCACCCCCTTACTGCCAGAGCTCGGAGGTTGAGCGGAGAAATATCGCGGGAGCAGGGATGTTGGGCCTGTCGCTTCCTGTGTCCTTGACCCTGCCCTTTTTGGGCCAAAATATAAAGTGATCATCCCTCCCAAATACCTGATCCACACACTACACACGGTCGACATCATCATGGTCGTTCTCACGGCATGGCTGGCTATAGCGCCGCTGGTATACGCCACCACCCAGACCACCCCCGCCACATCCCCCCAGTTCACCATCCCCGCCTCTGCGGATGTTGGCGCCCAATTGATTGCCAACATTGATGACCCCAAGGCCGTCAATGCGCAATCGGTTTGTCCGGGTTACAAGGCATCAGGCGTGGAACACACCCCTCATGGCTTCACGGCCAGTCTACAGTTAGCAGGGAAGCCCTGCAATGTGTACGGGGATGACGTCGACTCCCTGTCTCTATCGGTTGAGTACCAGGCAGAGGATCGGGTGAACATCGTCATCACCCCTTCCCACGTAGATGCCTCCAACCAGTCTTGGTACATCCTTCCGGAGGAACTGGTCCCACGACCTCAAGCGTCAGCCAAATGGTGGGGCGACCGCGGTCAGCTGCAGGTGGAATGGTCCAACGAACCTTCTTTCAACTTCAAGGTCACACGGCGCGCCACCGGGGACGTCCTGTTCGACACGGCAGGCTCTGTGCTGGTCTACGAAAACCAGTTTATTGAGTTTGTCACCTCCCTCCCAGACGAGTACAACCTGTATGGGTTGGGAGAGCGCATGACGCAACTCCGGCTTCTGCGGAACCTGACTTTGACTACGTACGCTGCGGATATTGCCGATCCTATCGATGAGTGAGTTTGCCACACCCTCTGTAAGAGACTGTGCTGACAGTCAGTAGTAATATCTATGGCCACCACGCATTCTACCTGGATACCCGGTACTTCCGCAAGGGGAGCGACGGGGACTATACCCTGGTCAAGGCTAGCAAAGCGGATAGCACCAAGGACTATGTCTCCTTCTCGCACGGTGTCTATCTGCGAAATGCCCATGGCCACGAGGTACTCCTGCGCTCCAAGAGCCTGACCTGGCGCACGCTGGGCGGTAGCATCGATTTGACCTTCTATGCCGGGCCCACCCAGGCCGATGTGACCAAACAGTACCAGCTGAGTACCGTCGGGCTGCCGGCAATGCAGCAGTACAACACTCTCGGGTTCCACCAGTGCCGTTGGGGGTACAATAACTGGTCGGAGTTTCAAGATGTGGTAGACAACTTTGAGCGATTTGAGATTCCCCTGGAATACCTCTGGTTGGTGATTTCACAAGATCTACTCGGGCATAACTGACGCTTGATAGGGCGGATATCGACTACATGCATGGATACCGGAACTTTGACAACGATGTGAACCGGTTTTCTTACGAGGACGGCGCAAAGTTCCTCGACAAGCTCCATGACGGGGGCCGTCGCTGGGTGCCAATTGTGGATGCCGCACTGTATATCCCGAACCCAGAAAATGCATCTGACTCGTGAGTAGTATCCCTCTGCTTTCCGATCTTCTGCTCTCCGATACACGACTGATTGATATCTACAGTTATGAAACCTATACCCGAGGCGCCAAAGATGACTTGTACATCAAAAACCCTGACGGAAGCTTGTACATTGGGGCGGTGTGGCCCGGGTACACCGTGTACCCCGACTGGTTCCATCCCAAGGCGGCTGCCTTCTGGGCCAATGAGCTGGTCACCTGGTACAAGAAGCTGGCGTACGACGGCGTATGGTACGACATGGGCGAGGTGTCGTCCTTCTGCGTCGGGAGCTGTGGAACCGGGAACTTGACCATGAACCCCGCACATCCGCCCTTCTCCCTGCCGGGTGAACCAGGCAATGTCCTGTATGACTATCCCGAGGGCTTCGAGGTGACCAACGCCACCGAGGCAGCTTCCGCCTCGGCCAGCTCATCCAGCCAGGCGGCTGCCCAGCCAACGACCTCCTCCACCACTACGTCGTACCTGCGGACCACTCCCACTCCGGGGGTCCGCAACGTGAACCACCCACCGTACGTGATTAACCACGTGCAGACTGGCCACGATCTGGCAGTGCATGCCATCTCGCCCAACTCCACCCATGTGGATGGGGTCCAAGAGTACGATGTGCACAGCCTGTACGGCCATGAGGGCATCAAGGCGACCTACAAGGGCTTGCTGGAGGTGTTCCCCGGCAAGCGACCCTTTATCATCGCGCGGTCAACCTTCTCAGGCTCGGGACGGTGGGCGGGCCATTGGGGAGGAGACAATTTCTCCAAGTGGGGGTCCATGTACTTTTCCATCTCCCAGGCCCTGTCCTTCTCGCTGTTTGGCATCCCCATGTTCGGTGTCGACACGTGCGGGTTCAACGGCAATGCCGATGAAGAGCTTTGCAACCGGTGGATGCAGCTGTCGGCGTTCTTCCCCTTCTACCGGAACCACAACGTGCTCTCTGCCATCCCACAGGAGCCTTACCGCTGGGCATCGGTCATCGACGCCACCAAGTCGGCGATGCGCATCCGCTACGCGCTCCTCCCGTACTTCTACACGCTGATGCAGCAGGCCCACGAGACAGGCTCGACTGTGATGCGTGCGCTGGCCTGGGAGTTCCCAGATGACCCGACTCTGGCGGACGTCGCTACGCAGTTCCTGGTGGGGCCATCTATCATGGTTGTGCCCGTGCTCGAGCCGCAGGCTAAGACTGTCAAGGGGGTCTTCCCGGGTGTCGGACGCGGTGAGGTGTGGTACGACTGGTACACGAAGACTGCGGTGGACGCGAAGCCCGGCGTGAACACCACCATCCCGGCCCCTCTGGGTCACATCCCCGTGTACGTCCGCGGTGGCAGCGTGCTGCCCCTGCAGAAGCCCGCCCTAACCACTCGTGAGGCACGCCAGTCGCCATGGTCACTACTGGTGGCGCTGGGGACGGACGGCACAGCTACGGGAGATCTGTACCTGGACGATGGCGAGAGCATTGATCCGGAGAGTACACTGACGGTCAACTTTGAGGCGTCGCGGTCACGACTGCGGGCGACGGCGCAGGGGACCTGGCAGGAGTCGAACCCGCTGGGGTCGGTAACGGTCATGGGCGTCAGGAAAGCCCCGCGAACTGTGACGTTGAACGGGACGCCCGTACCGGTAGACGCGATGCTGTACGATACGGATTCGGGGACATTGTCTCTGAGTGGGCTGGAGAAACTGACCGGGAAGGGGGCATTCGGGAAGGGATGGGTGCTGAGGTGGTGATAGAATGGGTTAGATCTGTTGTCTCAACTTGCATCAAATTAATGTTCACTTTGCTACACACTTCCTCTTAGTCCTTTTCTTTTTTTACCCTATTTTCTTTAGGCCCCCCCCACTGTCCAAGTAATACACACTGCCAAGTTTCTACCACCACTATTGCCCCAAACCACAGCCCTGTCAAAGGTTTACCCAAATTAGAAAGAGAACTAAAAAGAGAACTAGAAGGGAAACTAGAAGAAGAAAGAAACCCCAACCTCGCCCAATCCCGCCTTACCCAACTCAGCGCATCCTACCTACGCTGCACGCAGGAACCGACCCTAACTAACGCTTTCCCCTCACCGATCTACATCTACACTAGCACGTCGAAGTCTGGTTGTGTGGCGCGCACTACCACTACCCGAGAGGAATATCTTCGGCTGCGCAAAGAGAGGAGGTTCGTGCGTCACGGTTTGCCGGGGAAGGTGGGGTGCAGGAGTGTATTTTTGTTCTTGGTATGGGGGATTGTGCGGGGAAGGAATGTCAGCCACTGCACCAAAATACCGAATTGTATTTGGTTGGGGTTGGGGGTGATATGACTGATATCTTTTTTTTTTTTGTTTTTTTCTATTCAGGTCTACAGTCCTTTCTTGTACACTTGTACATATTGAAAGGAGGAGGGAAAAAAAAAAAAAAAAAAAAGACCAGAAGAGAAGACAGGGTTGACTATGAGTTCTACAACCTACTTGTATACTCTCGTAACCAGTCACCTACGCTCTCGTATATTTCATCACTTCCACAACGACATACAGTCCCGGTGAATGCGGAAGAACCTTACCCGCCTTGATCACACGGACAGGACCAAATCGTTCTAGAAATAGATAGCCTGGTATAGGAGTTGCACCGCAGCAAGTGTGAACAGGTACCACAACTGACCGCCGTCATACACCTACTCGGAGTGGCTGTCCAGCGTCGCCGTTGATGGGGTAGAAGCTCCGGTGGTGGCTTCATGGCTGTCAGGGCACGGCGAGACATGGCTGACTATAAACCGGTTTCTTTCGCCAGTAGTGGTGGTGGCTGAGGAAGAGGACAGGACGAGACATTGGAATCTGGTGTTCTTGGGCGAGAGACTGGGCGCAAGTGTAGTTTAAGATGGCCGGCGAGGGCGACGCCATCGACGAAGGCGCGATACTCTCTCTTCATCTCGGAGATTTGCTCGTTCCGTATAAAAAGCGTCAAGAAGAAATCTCCGAGCGTAGTCGCATCCCCCATACGCCGTGGCGTAGGGCAAACCGTTCTGCACGATCGGCCGAGTGATCGACTTGCGCTGCCGAGGCATTTCTTCAATCACAGCACCACTCAGCCCGAATGTGCCAAAACGATTGGCTGTGGCTAGTTTAGAGGGAAATACAATTGATCGATTTAAAACGGGCCAGTGACAGCGCCCACAGCAAGCCATCACGTTGTGCCGGCCCCTCCCCCTGGTAGTGGCGTAGACTGGCGCGGACTGGCGCAGTCCGTCCCCGGAGATCAGATCGCGGAGGGATTGGGCAGGAGCTGCAGGGGGGGCTAGGCAGTGATGTCAGATTGGATGGTGCCGAAGGAGAGGGGGGGTCCCGTGGCGGGAAATTTATGCACGAGGGACTTGATTGAGAGGGGGGAGTCTTAGGCCCATGGGTAGACGAGTACCGTGTTGACTGGCCTGTCTGTGACCCTGGAGCGAAGGAAGATAGAAAGAGCGGTTAGGGCCTTTGTCGCTTGGGCTAGTTAGCAGTGATATGACTCGGCTGGGCGCCGAGTGCCTAGCGTCCTTCAGCGCGATGTCGATAGGGATACTATCGAGGGCTGATAAGCTAGGCGCCCAGATCGAAGAATAAAGGGGGAAAAAGAGGGATGGGAAAGGTTTCAGATTCATGAGCGAAGGAAAGAATGAAGATAGCGGATGGAATGACAATGGCATCACGAACCGGGCGGGGTCGGTCGGAGTCCGATCAATTGCGACTTGTGACTGGTTTGAGGAAGAAGATACCAAGGCCAGTTTCCCCTCCTTTGTTGTCTCCACTAGACCCTGGTCATGGTCTGATGAAGATTGACATGAATTCTTGTTGACAGGATTCTAGACTACCCTCATGGAAAGACGAGGGAATATTGAATAACAAAATTGATCTTCTAGAAAATCCCCGAGATTCTTCCCCGCATCTGCCATGGTGCCGTGCCCTAATTGCCGGCCGGGGGTCATCTCCAATCAAATAACAGACGGGAAACGCCAGGGGATTCCTGCATAATCATCTCACAAGGAAATCAGGCTGAATGGACGCACTCCCTGCATCCTGAAGACCACTCCCCCTGGCTAGGATAAGGAATGTAACGCTAGAGGGGACGACCGTCGCAGATGCCGCCGATCTTCACACTCGGCAGACCGGGGTCGGGGATTCACTGGGCGACGGACCAATCGGCCGAATAACCTCCTCCTGCTAAAGGAGCATTATAAAAACGCTTCTTCCCCAGGAACCGTAACCATGCCACACTCCACTGCAGACAGAAGAAAGAAAGCATCCCTCGCCACAAATCCCCCGTACAACCTCACCAATGCGTCTCTCTTTGTGGTCTCTGCTCGTGGGCACGACCCTGGCAGCAACCCCTGCGGAATGGAAATCGCAATCCATCTACTTCTTGCTGACGGATCGATTTGCTCGCACTGATGGCTCGACCGAGGAGCCTTGCGATACGGACGCCAGGAAGTACTGTGGTGGTACATGGCAGGGAATCATCAAGAAGGTACAGCCCGGGTAGCCTCTGTATGGCAGAGGGACAAGGCTAATAGAAGGAATAGCTTGACTACATCCAGAACATGGGCTTCACAGCCATCTGGATCACTCCCGTTACGTCTCAAATCAAAGACACGACGGCCTACGGTGACGCCTACCACGGCTACTGGCAGCAGGACATGTCCGTTTCTTTCCAATCTTACCCGCTCTCCATTCAAGCTAATATCAAGCTAGAAACTCCCTCGAGGAGCACTACGGCAAGCCGGAAGATCTGACTGCACTGTCAGATGCTCTCCACGAGCGAGGCATGTACCTCATGGTCGACGTCGTGGCCAATCACATGGTATTTCTCCTCTGGAAGCAGCCCGCTCACTGCCTCTTACACAAGCAAAGCTGAGTAGAATTAGGGATACAAAGGTGCCGGTAACTCCGTCGACTACAGCATCTTCACGCCGTTCAACAAACAAGAGTACTTCCACGATTACTGCCCCATCAAGAACTACGACGACCCGACGCAGTCGGAGCAGTGCTGGCTGGGCGACGACAAGGTCGCCTTGCCAGACTTGAACACCGAGAGCGAGGAGGTGAAGAATATCTGGTACGAGTGGGTTGGAAACCTGGTGAAGAAGTACAAGAGTACGTCTGCAAATTCAATCGACATACAATCCGGGTGGGACACACACTAATCAAATACAGTCGACGGTCTCCGTATCGACACTGTCAAGCACGTCCAGAAGGAGTTCTGGAAGGGATACAATGAGGCCGCGGGCGTCTACTGCGTGGGCGAGGTCCTGGACGGCGATGTGGACAACATCTGCTCCTACCAGGAGGTCCTGGACGGCTTGTTGAATTACCCGATGTATGGTCCCTCGCAGACACAAGGATTGATGGATGAGACAGCCACTGACAATCACCAGCTACTACCCCCTGATCAACGCTTTCAAGGCGCCCGGCGGCAGCATGTCAGAGCTCGCCAATATGATCACCACGGTCCAAGAGAAGTGCAAGGACGCGAACCTGCTGGGTTCGTTCGTCGACAACCACGACAACCCGCGCTTTGCTTCGTACGTTTCTCTTTACTCCGATATACATATATAAATAGTACAGAGCTAACCAGAAGTAGGTACACCAAGGACATCGCCCTGGCCAAGAACATCGCCGCATACTCCATCCTGGCTGACGGTATCCCCATCATCTACGCAGGCCAGGAACAGCACTTCTCCGGCGGCGAAGACCCCGCCAACCGTGAAGCCACCTGGACCAGTGGATACGACACCGAAAACGAGCTGTACAAGGTGATTGCATCGTCCAACAAGGTCCGCAACCTGGCCATTAAGCAGGACAAGACATACGTCGACTCCAAGGTATTTATATCCATTCATCATCCCAATCCAAACCTTGAGGCTAGAAAAGCAGAGTTTAACGGGATGAACAGACCAAAGCCATCTTCTCAGATGACTCCTCCATTGCCATCAGCAAAGGCGCCGAGGGCTCGCAGATCGTCACCGTGCTCACGAACAAGGGCGAGTCCGGCGGCGAGCAGACCGTCGAGGTGACGGGCACGGGCTACGAGTCCGGCACCGAGCTAACGGACGTGATCTCCTGCACGCCGGTCAAGGCGGGTGACAACGGATCGGTGTCGGTGCCCTTGAAGAGTGGCGCGCCGGCCGTGCTGTACCCGACCAAGAAGCTGGCGGACAGCAAGATCTGCGCTTGATTCTGAAGACCGGATAATTTCTGTTGCATGGAGAATGGGGTATATGTGTAGTATATCTGTTTGATTGAGATGTATATGATGATTGTGCTAGTTTGTATCAGAATGATGTCCAATACTGAAAAGTATATCAACAGATATGATCATGTTTTATGATTCGCAGCGATAGTGTCAGCTGTAGGATATGTTATATAGACTGGCATGGTCGTAGATACCAATACCCATGCTTTGTTCTATTTCCCTTCTTTGTTATTTATAAATGTTGTTTTATTTTCTAAAGATGCAAATGAATCTTCCCCCAATGGATAAGAAGAGAGATGCACGAAGAACATTCCTCATCATAACATTGAATAGCTTATTGGAATACAAAACTTGACCACCTGCTCTGCACACTTTCCCTCAAATAACCCTGATACTTGGGCAACCCTCCAATGTAGCCCAAAGCTTCCCGCTTCTTCCCTGGGACATTTCCACCCATATACCATGTCGTTTCATTATGTACCATGAGAGTTTGGTAACATGCTTCGTTCGTGATACAAGCCCACTCCTCCTCCATCTCAGGCTTAGCATCGATCTCCGAAAACCCATGCTCTCGCATATACACCATAGTCGCGATGATCCAGTCTGCCTGGATCTCTGAGATCAACGGCCCGCTAGCAAAGGCTGTTGGACTCTGCGGCCCATACTGGTAGAACAGATTAGGGAAGTTCGATGTTGCCATCCCGAGACAGGTTCTGGCTCCATCCCCCCATTCGCCCTTGAGAGTCTTGTTCTTCGCACCGCGGATATTGACCCGCGAAAAACCACCCGTCACGGCATCAAATCCGGTGGCTAGAATGAGGGCGTCTATCTCTATCGTAGTACCATTTTCCAATTCTATCCCCTTAGGAACGATCCGGGAAATCGGCGTCTTTTTGAGCGGCACTAGCTCCACATTGTCCTGGTTGAAGACCTCGTAGAAATTCTGCTCGAGAGAAGGCCGCTTCGTGCCGAACGGATAAGGCGGGTTCTCAGGCGCCAGATTCTCAATCAATTCTGGATCGCCCCGCGTGAGTCGCTGCCGGACTTGATCGCGCCAGAACCGATAGAAGAAATGATTGGCTTTGAGATCGGTCATGAAATCAGAATAGTTGGCCTGCACGGGCGCGAACCCCCCTCGAGCCCACAGCGTTTTGTACAGCTCCATACGCTGCTCATGCGTGTCGTCCTCGGCTCGTCGGTTGACCAACATGTTATCTGACCCCGTCTGGGAGAGGCGCATGGTTCGAAACAGTTCCGGGTATCTTGATTTGTCTACTGGTTGTTTGAGGGCTTTTTGCCGCATCGGGAGTGCGCAGTTCGGGGATCGTTGCAGCACGACCAGTTTTCCGACTTTCGGGCCCAGCTCCTGGATAACCTGCACCCCGGTAGCGCCAGTCCCCATCACCGCAACGCGCTTGTCGGCCCAGTCGACAGGACGAGCTGGCCAATCGGCAGTATGGCACTTGAATCCCTCGAATGTCTCGAGACCATCAAGATGGGGAATGTATTTCTTGGAAGCAAAGCCCATGGATAGGAGAAGGTGGCGAGCGGAAACATTGTGGCCCTTGTCCGTCTGAACATTCCAGAGTCGCCGCGCAGCATCCCACGTCGCGTCCGTCACTCTAGTGCCAAAAGTGATATCGTGACTGAGGTTCCACTTTCGATCCACGAATTTGAAATATTCGACAATTTCTTTCTGGCCCGGAAAGGCTTCGGACCATTCCCATTCGGCCCACAGTTCGGGGTCAGAGAATTCGTAGAATGGCGTGTTGTTGTCGACCCGGGCCCCGGGGTACCGATTATGCCACCATACACCACCTAGCCCCTGGCCTTCTTCGAAAATCCTCACGCGGAACCCTAGCTTTCGCAGGTTTCGGAGGAGGTAACAACCGCCGAACCCTCCACCGACGATGATCGCGTCGAGGTTGCCGTCGTCCACGTAAGAACCCATGATTGAAGCAATCGAGGAAGGATGTATAAGTCAGGCTGAGCTAAAGAAAGAAGGACAGCGATATACCATTGGGGATTGCTTGGGCGTGATTGCGGCTTTATACGTTCCTCTTTCTTATATCAAAACCGGTTATAGACTGCGGAGGGGTAAATAGATATTGCTATTCCAGACGCTCCGGTATCTCCAATTTCCCCGCTCAGAAGAGCCACCATGAAGCTTATGCCTGCATTCAAGTTTTTTTGAGCACACCCACCATGAGCCCGGGCCAATCCACGATAAACCCCGCACACCTTATCGCATCTGCTTACGGTCTTACCATCCGATGATAATCGCAGGGCAGCGGAATTTGTAGTAATCCCAGGATTGTCTCAGTCTCCGATGGCTGACTCGGACCCAGATACCGGGGGACTGAACGTATGCGATTAGCTTCGAAGAAGCTCTGAAGGAAACCTATAGGACCCGGCGACCTGATAAAGAAATCGCGATAATTAATAGATAAGTAGCGCATCATGACATAAGAAGAGCGGGTACAATCGATGCTGAAAACAAGATCATTGCCAGGGAGGAGTCAGCAGCAAGCCGCTGTCACTCGAACGATCCGACGACTCCAATCATCGGAATTTTGATAAGTGTTGCCACTCCCAATGATTGTTAGGTCTATTGTGGAGTATCCTTGATGGGAGTAGCAAGTGATAGGTTATGCAAGCAGAACCAGTGGCTGCAGTAATTCCAATATGTAGGCTGACGATGCAGCGTTCCCACCGCTACATCATCTGCAGAGTTTTGGTTCTTGATACAGTCCGTAAAGTTCTCTTCATAGAATCAGTACAACTTCTATATTTATACCTCCTTGCACAAATATTTCAATTCGAATTTCCATTCGCTCCAGGAACTGGTATTCAGTGAGCAAGCGTGGATGTTATAGATTTGTAGTTAGGGTTAACATCAAGGCATAGCCGCGGTCTTGACAGCCACAGTCACTAACAAGGCTCTCTGTATCCAGGCATTGCATTTGCGAGCCATACCATCATGGTTAATACATATATGCCGGTCCTTGTTTCTTCATCTTTGGTAGTAAAGTGAGATTTTGATGAAAGCTGTCTCAGTTTAGCATATGGGACTGTGCTCTCTAGCCTACCTAAATTCCGCGATAATATCCTCATCCACTATTACGACTGGGGTTACATCCTGGAATATACCGGCCTATTATTAAGAATAGTAAATCGTCTGGGCCGCATTTGCTCAAGTCATCCTTACCACCTAGTCCAAGCAGTACGTCTGACACCAAGGATAGATTTGTCAAATCCTATTGCACAATATCACATCAACACAAACCACCGCGCGACGTGAGTCCATGCAGTCATCATTGGAGCAAAAATGGGGCTGTTTCGCCTAGGTAAAAATGACGGATGGAGTGGCCGTAGCGCGCCCCACACCGTTCCGTTCGACTCCATCCTAACCGAGATATCATGGACGCAAACCAGGGCCTGCAGCCTTCAAGGCGAGCGCAGCTGGCTGTCCCCACGCCGGATCGACTTACCCAGTCTGTTATGATTGTCATTGCCATGCAGAATACAATCTTGACCCCAGATATCGACGTTGTTGGGCCCATGAAATTACAGAGACCTTGAGGATTTGCCCGCTTATATACTCCTAGAAGGATTCTAGCGAAATGGACGCCAAAATCACGCAATTCTCGTCTTTTGCTAGCCAGAATGATTATCAAATTGTCCTCGTATATTGCCACATGAACATACTCCGCATAGGGAGCTTTCATGTATGTGACCTATGGGTTCCAGATGAACATGCGAATTGAAGGTCACCTATGCTTCTACCATGACCCCATCATGTCCTCATCCAGGCCGATTGTTTGCCAAGGCCAAGCCCTCATTGAGTACTATCAAAAGTGCCCTGGAGTACTTCTTCACCGAAATCTTAATTATCTCATGCTCTGCACATTACCCGTGGCTCATTTTCTTTTCCGGCATACGGGACTAGTCGAGTTGTGCCATAATCTCCCTAAATAAGAGATATGTTGTCTAAATCGCGGCCTAGTGCCCTAATCAGCTTTGTCGAACGGTAGAGCCAAGTCTGTCTGATGTAATACAATGTGGTTTGGAGATGCCTTTTCAGTTTGGAGACTAAACTACCGTTCTATGGTTGATGATATCGTTGAAAACATAGTTCTTTTAGTCGCCTTGAACCCGAAGTATAGAAGGAGCTGCTGGTATACCTTTGACTTATACGATAATCTTGTCCTTCCCTCAATTGCTGCAACCCCCATTCATACTTCTGGACTTTTGAGATTCTTCACTCAGCATGTCAGACATAACCAATGGCCAAAGAAAATTAATCGACAAGTCATCCAATTCGAGGCGCCCTTCATCCAAGATGCTTTCTTCGGCGAAATTACCGAAGAAGGTCCAAATTATCGAAATGTCCGGTTCCCACCCCCCAGTGCTTGGACCAGCGACAACAGCTCTATTGATGAAGACCCAATTCGGGCTTGGTGTCCTTGCCATGCCGGGAATACTCGACACGCTGGGCATGATTTCGGAGTGATACGCATCTGTGCGGTAGCAGCCATCACGACATGGTCAAACTATGTAGTCGGCGCTTTCAAACTACGGCATCCCGAAGTATACGGGATCGACGATGCGGGGGTCTTGATGTTTGATCGAGTAGGCTGGGAAGTGTTTGGTGTTGCGGTCTGTCTTTGTGATTTTCCTGCACTTAATGAGAGTGTTGTCTGCGTCTTCTTCGTGACTTTTGCGCTCTAGGCTAAATCTTCTGCATGGGATCAGGCCTCTTGAGTACATCGATCGGTCTGAACGCTGTCTCAGCTCATGGCACCTGTACGGCTGTCTTTGTGACAGTGGCTGCTATCGTTTTATTCGATGTCGGTCGTGTTCGCACGTAGGGAAGGATGAAATGGGTTGTGTGGGTAGGGCTGGGATGTGTTTGTACAGCTGGTGGGACAGCCTCTATTTCTGTTTACTCTTGGGGAAAGCTTATTGTTTTGATAGTGATGATCATCACCGTTGCAGTTGGCATACAAAGCAGTCTCTGCCGTCTTGTCAATTACATTTGCCTACTGTGGAACTCCAGTGAGCTCATCTTTTTTTCTCTATCTGGTTATTCTTGGGTGAGCTGGACCAGCGCGGAAGACAAGACGTTAGATGCATATATGCCAATTATCGAACTAGGGTTCTTCCCAATCGCCGCCGAAATGCGCGACCCTTCGCAGTACAATTGATCTCTTCTACTTTTCCAGATCCGCATATTAGCAGTCTACCTCACCGTCGGGGCCATCATGTACTACTACTGCGGTTTCTACGCGGCGACTCCGGCCCTTGGATCTGCTGGTCCACTGATCAAAAAGATCTCCTACGGGATATCTCTTCCGGGTTTAGTCGTCAGCTCGATTGTTGTTCTTCACGTAAGCCGCCCACTAATTAATAAATCAACTTCACCTTCAATGACCTTCTTGACCATCTAGAATTCTCAAGCAATTACGTCATCGTCCGCATTATGCGCGGGACCGATCGTCTCGTCTCCAACTCCATCACACACTGGGTGACCTGGCTCGGATGCACACTCGCCACCACAATGGCCGCCTACCTCATCGCCAGTGGGATTCCCATCTTTGGCGATCTCGTGTCCCTGATCGGCGCGCTGCTCGGGACATTCATGTCATTTCTACCAAAGGGATGCATGTGGCTGTACGATAACAGCCCAGCGGGAGAGAGCGATTAACGGTTCAATGGAGGTTCTTGGTGGGTTGGAGCGTCCTGGTCATTGTCTTGGGGTTCTTTTTGATGATTTCTGGGACATATGGTTATGTACTCAGTATCATTGCGTCTAGCAAAACTGCGTCGGGTTCATCCGCGTGGTCGTGCGTTGATAACTCGAATTCTTGAGCTTTTTGAAACTTACCGTAGGCGTGGTTGTATATATTTATCAATTTTGTACTCGTCTAACGAACAAAAATGTACCCAAAACAACTGGGTTCCTTATCTTCTTCCTAGGCCAAACAGACAAAATCCTATTATTCAGCAAGAAATTGTAGCAAATTTACAGCCATTGACGACTTGCGTAACCTCATTTAAAGTAATACTGCATACTAGTTGTATTCCTTTGTAGTCTTTGGCTTCAGGATCAAAGATGAGGCTATAAAGACGCAGATAGCTCCCACAGCACCATGCCTTCAAACAAAAACTAAAACATAGTTACAATCCTCTCCCTACCATCAGCCTCAAATACTCAAAGACAATATATCCCGATCAAAGAACATGATTTGATAGCAAGTGGAGCTCACACGTGACCAGCCGCGTCTTGGTAAAGGCTTAGCCTGGATCGAAGGACAACTTTATCTACATCTTGCCCTCAGCCTTATGAGCCCGATCTGCTATTCATCTCCCGAGCACCATTGATCTGTAGCAAATGGAATGGCCCGGTGGGATGAACGATCGCGATCGATGCTCGAAAACAGCCGTCTAAAAATAGCCGATCATCAGCTGGTTGGCTGCAACGGGAAATGTGTCCCCTGCCCGGAGGAGCCCTAAATCGACGCCCGTCCAAGCTGTCCCCACTCTTTTCCCTCTGTGCTGACGCCCACTCGTCTATCCACGTCAGATGTTTCTTTTTTGCTTTCTCAGAAAGGAATTAGCTCGTTCAAACAGCCACTCTAGGCCAACTGGATCACCCAACCCGGACGACGCTCATTTCCTCGAAAAATGCTCGTCACAGGCACCCCAGGACGGCTGACGGCCGCCCCCTGCCATTGTCACTGTCATTGCCATTGCCCATTTCATCATCGAACACGCGCAATCTTTCCTGCATCTTAACCATCATTTCTCCGGGAGAAAAAAAGGGCCCAAGTAAAGCGAATAATAAATCATGTACCCCCGCCGGCGGAGGCGGCTACTCCCGCGTCTATTACTGCTCACCTCCGGCGTTGTCCTGTACTTTCTTATCTTCGGTCTCCCGTCGCCCCCGCCGACAAAGAACAACAATCGCGCGGACAAAAAGGCCCCCGATTACAATGTCGAGAGTACCCCTCGTTTTGTATATCGCTCATCCTTCCGGTCAGACCCCGACCTGTCTTTCGAGAAAAATGTCTCCGACGCGCTGGTAGCGATCGAGACCGCCGTGCGACAGGCGCGCAAGGGCGACGACACCGCACAGCGACACATCTGGCAGATTCATCTAGGACGGGACAGATCCCAGCGCGGACAAGACTCGCTACTGTTCCAGCAGGTGAACCGAGATCAATGGGATTACTCCGTACGCGTTCACTTTCACCATTTCTTACTTCCTTTCCTTTCCTTTCAATTCCTTAAATCCCATCTAACAAGACTGATACCCAGCTCGTAACAACCCTCTACGCAAAAACCTTCATCAACACCGTCTTCGCATCCGTCCCCGAGCTCCAAACCATCTACAACTCCTACCCCCACCACGTCCTCCGCGCCGACCTCCTCCGCTACCTCATCCTCTGGTACTACGGGGGGTTCTATGCGGACACCGACGCCTTCCCCGCGCGGCCCATCACCAACTGCCCGGCGCTCCTACCGTTCTTCTCCGCGGACGACGACACCCCCGAACCGCACTCGCTCGTGCTCGGCGTCGAGATCGACGAGCCGCACGCGTCGGCACAGCTCAAACGCGACTGGCACTGGAGCCGCAGCTACGGGTTCGGACAGTACACGATGTTTGCGCCACGGCGGTTCAGCCCGATCCTGCGGGAGGCGATCGTGCGGGTGCTGTCGCACACGCGGCAGCACCGACAGCGTCATGGCGGGTTGCTGGGCGCTGAGCCGTCCTACGACGAGCCGACTATCTTGGAGGTTACGGGGCCTGGGGTGTTCACGGATGCGGTGATAGATGTGCTGTCGCGGACGCTGGCGCCGACGCATTGGCTTGTGCAGCGGTCTGTGGCTGCCGATGAGGGAATTGGGGATTTAGAGGGGGGGGATGGCTCGCGGCGGGTGACGTGGGCTCCATTTCATGAGATGAAGGATCCGCTGTGTGTTGAGGAGGGGGATGTGAAGGGGGAGGGAGAGGGCGGCGGTCATGGGGGCCTCTGTGTGCTGCCCGTTAGTGTGTGGGGGAATGGGCAGCGACATAGTTCCGCGGAGGGGTTTGGGAGTGCCCAGGCTTGTGTGAATCATCGGTTTGGCAGGGTGTGGAAGAAGGGGTGGTGGGAGTATTTGTTTGGGTAGTGTCTGTATATATTAGTACATAATATGACTGAGCCTGTATACGCTTAGGGACATTCTCATTACGTTTGTCGATCCAAGAAGAAGGGTCTTGGATAGTGTGATGCAAAGGCCACATAGCATCAGTATCAGTATCAGTGAACATCCACCGATCTATCGAACCTTGAAAACAACCTACCGCACCAGCAAACACAACATATCAAGCCAGAGAAGCAAGGACCATCAAACGACCGGAACCGGGCTCGACAGCATTCCAGCTTCTCCCTCGCAGACACGACACATCGACAATCGACATCGCGCCACCACAACCCCCTCCCCAATCAATACATAAAACCCGCAACAAAAGACAGAACCAAGCAAGCAAGGCAGCGACGGAAAGCGGCTCGCAGCCGGAAAATACTACCGCAATCCATGCCATCCGTCCGTCCGAACCCAAGGACCGGGGCACGGACACTCTATCGATGCAGGCCAAGTAAGGCACGTTAGGGAGACGTGGGGCAGCGGTTAGGCAGAAAGCGCGGGATTGTGTGTCTTGATCTGAATGTAGGTGGGTGGCGACTGACTGCTTGATTGAGGGTACATGCAGTCGGGGGTCAAATACATCGAGTTGACGCCTTGCAGGGGTTACCTAAGTGGGTAGCGGGTGAGTGAGCCACACACAACAGGCGCACGGATCGATTGGTCTCTTCGACTGCTTTGCTGCCCTTCCTCCCTACATGTCGGGGTATGTATGTATGTATGTGTGTGTATGTATGTATGTATCCATGTAGGCAGGAGGTAGATAGCCTAGGAGCATCTCCCGCGCTAGCCAGTAACAAGGGGTGGAATTATTGAATGTCGGTAATGCTACACGGCCTCTATCCAAACCCCAGGCTGACAGGGGAAGGGAGGGGGCAAGGAAATAAGAATATCACCATGGTGATGGAAATCGATCTCCACTGTCAGATCTGGTCAGATTCATGACAACACCAGTCATCGATAATAATATCCAGTTAAAAATACCAGACAGATCGACCCAACCCGAGGGGAGATCGCCGGTGGGGTGCAGATGGCTAAACCGTTTCCCGGATATTAAAAGCCACCAGGAATGGTTTCTGCTCGGCATACCATTGCCCAGGTTGGTAGCTCAACTGTGGACAGGGGTGTGCCTCCCTCAGGTGGGTGGTTGGTGGGTGGTGGGGGGTAGGTAGGAGGTAGGTCGGTAGGTACTTTGATAGAAACGAGAGACGAGGCATTGGACGGCAGCAGCCTGGTGCCCAATCCATAATCCCGAACCAAGGAGAGTAAGTACTAGGTACGCAGTGCAGTGCTCATGAAATCATGCCATCATGCCTAGCCAGATCTCAGACC
The DNA here is from genome assembly GCA_002850765.1 of Aspergillus taichungensis. Lineage (NCBI taxonomy): Eukaryota > Fungi > Ascomycota > Eurotiomycetes > Eurotiales > Aspergillaceae > Aspergillus > Aspergillus taichungensis. The sequence continues at coordinate 68,582 of KZ559621.1, forward strand.
AAAAACGTCTCGATCGATCGATCTGCCAAAGCGGGGACGCCACCTAACGCTCCAAGAATAGATAAAAAGAAAAGAAAAGTAAAGTAAAGAAAAGAAAGTTCAAGTAAAATACCACGTCGTTACTCAATAGTAGCCAAAGACAGGCAAGCAAAGTAGGAAGTACGTGGATCCTCGGGCTCTACCGATGACCAAACCCCGATGAACGCTGCCACCCCCTCACGTCAACGGGTGACATCCCAGGAATCCGTCCAAACCCAAGCCTCAGCCACAAGCTAGTCGTCGATCTCCGGTCCCATCGGGTCCGAGAACAGTCAACTTACGTCAAGTCAGTCAGTCCGTCATGTTCAACCGGTCCCTGGAGACGGGGATGATCACCGCCATGTGACAGATAGATCGGAGGGATCGAAGGTCGTCTTCCTATTTGTGTCTCCCGTGCATGGATAGATCGGATGCCATGACTGTCACCGATTCATTACTATTTTGATGAATATGACAGTTATAATATAATAATAATCAATATTATAATATATTTTGGTATGCAGATGCGGCCCGTTGGGCATAAGACCATATGTAGCACATACAGATTGAAAAGTGGGTAGGCAAGTCATGATACGCTATGTCATGTCATGTATTGATACGTGGAAAGTGAATGCAGATCAGCCAATGTCGGTGGACGGGTACTTAATCCGATAAGATTGTTGCCGATTGACACGGAGTACCTTAAGGTATCATCATGGAGTTCCTCCAGGGTGTGCTGGGGACTTAGTCAGGTACTACGACGGGACTGGTTAGCGTCAGCAGGGGGTGGGAGAGATCTGATCGCGGTACTTGCCTACCTACAGAAACAGTCGAAGTACTTACCTGCTAGTCACTTACTAAATAGTAAATAGGATACTAGGTAGGTACTTACTATATGTCGATTCTGAAGGAAAAGTGGATTCACAGGTGGGTTTAATATGGTATTATCCCTTCGGTGTATACTTTCCTTATTAGCACTGTGCCAGCCGACGAATATCTCGAAGTCATTATACCCTACAACCAACAATTATACCAGAGTACCAACATAATCAACGTTACGAATAAAAAGCCAATACTAACAACTCTACCCCATACCCTACAAAATACAACAAAAAAACAACAGCCCAAGTACTCCTCGAAAAGTAAAGAGAAGAACGAAAATGACGTGCGAATCCACCCGACGATCACCAAGTCTGACACCCAACAGCAGGCCCTCCATGCACCCACAATCGGCCAACAAACACTCACCGGCTCCGAAGACATTCAGCCTGTCCCCGCCTCTTTTCTTTTTTGCCTCTTCCCCACCAACACCACCACCGCTAAGTAGCTCTAGTGTCACTGGGTGACAGCATAGCCTGCTAGGGTGATTCACTACCAGAGGCCACTTGCCTATTTCGTTTAATGCGGTGATACTACCAAGGTACTACTTGAGTGACTCGACTTGGGTTGTTAATTACCGAGCACTACTGGGTGGGAGATATGAGGAGAGAGCAGTTACTTACTACTGACTATCTACCGAGGTGTACCTGTGGTGTGCGAGAGGATATAAATGTACTAAAAAACTTCATAATACCTTGTCAAAAGATAAAACGGTAAAACGGTCAAAGGGAAGACGTAGACAAAAAAAAAAATCAGAAATTTATTGAAAATAACAAAAAGGAAAATTAAAATGACAGGCAAAACTAAGGTTAGTTCAGGACCAGGCAGTCGGTTCCATGGATACTCCCAACTTGGCAGGCTGGAAAGTGTCCGAAACCATGTTTGCCTTGTTTTAGTCTTTTCTGTCTTTCTTCTTTCGTTCGTTTTATTTTTCCAGTCCCAATAATACAATACTGTTGAGTCTAATTTGGTGAGAATTGAAAATGAAGGAATTCCGGATTGCCATTCTATTTAGACCAGACCAAAAAGAAAAAAAAAGAAAAAATGAAAAATCTAGCTTGACATGGTCACATCATCCATACTTAGTATACTATACACTCATCGAAATGCTCAATTTCCTGGTAAACAAACCTGTTGGTGCCCAAGAGAGGATAACAAAGGAGATTGACAAAGGAAAATAAAATGAAAATGTAAAGGCAGAGAAACCAAATGCGATGAGCACCAGACCGACGGCTATAAAAAAGATAAACACCACGTGACCAAAACACCACAAATGCAAGTATTCTCTCTCCGTAGGCTGCCAAAGCCAATTTGGGTAGGAGAGGATTATTCTATGAAGTCCCTTGCTGGACGTCTCTAGATCGCATATCCTATGCAAGGCCGGTAAAGTTCGATTAGAAGCGAGAAGGGTATCAAATGATCTTGGTCGATTGCACTCGACTGGTGCCATCCGAGAAAACGCAGGGACGTCTCGATTCGATGAGGTCCCATCAACTCAAGATGTGCGTTGCTGGTAGAATTCTAAGGCTTGGGCCCAATTCGATGGGGCGATGGCATCGACTCGGGGGAGTTGTGATCGACGTCGCTGAATGGTGACTGCCGCTGGGAATCAAAATCGCCCGCCCCATTGCGCATCTGGTTGCGCAGCGCCGGTAATTGGCGCCGTCTAGCGTTGATAAACCAGTTGCTAATCTACTTGATGTCAGCATGGAGTCTTCCGATAGGTATGCGAAAAGGAAAAATAGAAGACTAACCTGACTGATTGTAAGTCCGGTACGCGTCATGAACATCTGCTTGTCCTCCTCGCTGGGGTACGGATGGTCCAGGTGCTCATGGAACCAGGCCCGCAGAATGTCTGTGACAGGCTTGGGCAAGTTCCCCCGTCGCCGTTTGTTCTTGGAGTCGATCGGTTCGCCGAGGATGCCAAAGTTCGAGTGATGAGCTTGCGACAAGGCCTGGGCCGACTGCTCCGAGTCACTCTGATAGGACATGGGCGGGTACGGGTAAGCCACCTGCCCATGCATCACGGGGGGTCCGCCGTTGGCCATGTACGCATCCGTACTCCGTCTGTCCCCCATGGACCCCGCGTAGCCGTGGATGGGGGCGGGACCAGCCCGATAGTCCTGCGCGGAGTACGAATCAGGTCGCGAGACCGGTCGTACATCGGGAAACGGCGCCGTGGGCGTGATGGCTCCCCGATCGGAGATTGACTGAAGGTCCCGAATCGGAGGCAGAATGGGGCTCGGGCCTCGAGAAGCGAACCGGGGCGTCGAGCTGGTGGGGGGTGCGGGCGCGGGTGCGGGCGCATTTCCATGCACCCGGGATTGCACCGCCCCGTGACTTCTGGCTGGGGGAACCACCGAGTAATCACGGGGCGCCTGAACTTCTCCCATGGCCATCTTAGAGGTTGGGCCGTAAGGGCGGGGATCGGCCATCGGATGGGGACCGGAGACATCGTGGCTGGCTGAAGCGGGGCGCTCGCGCGGCGGTTGGCGGGAGGTGAAGTAGGAGGTCGACTCGATTTCGTCGTGGAGGTGAGGAGGGAGCAGCTGCAGGACAGGTCAGTTTTCCGCGACTCAGACAGCAACTGGCCATTGGAGCGTCCGCACTTACCTCCCGAAAGGAGGGGAGGGCCTGGCTGTGATCGGCGGGGATGCCGCTCGCATATGAAATGGCCATTTTTTCGTTCCCCTCGCCCAGGTCACGGTACTGGGACATAGACAAGAATCCTGCGCAGAGCGAAGCACGGAATACGCAGGAAAGAAGGCACCAAGGTAATCCTTCCCTACGTTTGCAAATCGAGCGGCAGGAATGCGACTCGAATCGGCGGCGATTGGAACAACGCAGTACAACCGGCCGGCGGCTCCCACGCGATTATCAGTCGAAAATGAAAGGTTATCTCGTCAATGGCGGTTGTGTGGTGTAACCATGGAGAATACTTTAGTGGAAGATCCAGTATGATAATGGCGGCGGCGGTATTATATAGTTCGGGAACGGGGGGGAGGTAAAGACAATGCGAAGGATCAGGTGGGGACGGACAGCAGGAAAGAGGGCAAATTAATGGAGTAGTATATAGAAGTGGGAGAGACCGAGGATTAAAGAAGTAGAAGAGGAAGATGAAGAAAAGGATCGAGAATGAACAAAGAAGAATGGAGGGGAGAGTGAAGAGGAAGAGAATCCAGTCAAGTCAGTCATTTAAGTCTAGGAGGAATAGTTAAAGTTGGTTTGGAGAAAAGGTAGTTGTCAAGATCCCGAATGAAGATCGAGGGAGAGAAATGGGCGATAAATCTACTAAAAGGACAGTGACATTGCCGCAGACGATGACGATGGACCAGCTGAACCAAGGTTATGCAAGGTAAGGAGAGAAAGGCAGCTCAACAATTGGATCTGGCTAGGTGGACCAAGATCTCTTTCTCTTCCTAGGTTCGGGGTTCAAGACAATTAATTCTTTTTTCTTTTCTTTTCTTTTTTTTTTTTTTTTTATAATTTAATTTTATTTTATTTTACTTTTTAGTTCGATTTATTTTAATTCTTTTTCCTTGCCTTTCTTTTTCTTTTTCTTTTCCTTTGTCTCTTTTTCTTTTTTTTCTCTTTCTTTTTCTTGTATTTGATTCTTACAATGTTTTTTACTTTCCCCTTCTTTTTATTTTTCTGTTCTTTTCTTTCCCTCTTCCATTTCTGCGTTTGATGTTGTTATATTTTCCCGATGATCGCCCTTCTAATTTTCAACCTGGTCATTTATCATGCTTCTGCGGTATTGTGTAAATTTCCCTCTAACCCTGCCCTTTCTTGAGGCGAACACCAAAAGGGGAACCATAGTTATCATTACATTTGGATCGATCTATTAATTGACTTATTTATCTATTTTCTGTTTTGAAGAAATAATAAATGATTTGATTAAATTCAAATGAATGTCAGTGGATGATCTTCATGTCTTGACCAACTATGGTTTTTAGTGGAAAGGTTCATAGACAGTTTATAAACACAGCACAATACTACTGTAGATCATCAAATAGGAGATAGCAAAAGTATGAAGAAAAGAAAAGAAAAAAGAAAAAGAAAACACAAGAAATGAAGAATCCACGTTAAATCAGCACCGAGGAAAGGGAGTTAGCAGCCACCTCCCCAACTCGGTTGACCCAAAAGGCCAAGGCGGCGCCCATGGAGAACAGGGGGGGGGAGGAGATGTGGTTTCCCAGAACCCGACGATCGTGGGTGAAGTGTGGATCCAGTAGCCACAAACTAGGTACGGAGGACCGCCGAGTCTGCCACTCCGAATCTGGTTTCTTGCTCTCCTGGGACTTTCCATGTTATACCATTGTTTACACAGAGGTGTACTAATGTTATTGCTTTGTGCTGGAGATAGTGTGCTGTCATGTGCTGTTATTATGCTGGTTGATATGATCATACTTATCTGATAGTGATGATTATTACCTGTTATCCATGACCAAGACTGTGACGGCGGAGGGGCTAGAAGAGTGTGACCATCCTCCTCCGCGAAACTAAAATCATGAACCAAAAGAAAACCAATACTACAAAGGAAATCAAGAACCACAAATTAATATAAAATAGAGTGTGGAAAATGAAAATCAAAATAAACGAAAGAAACTCCCATGTCAAAGGGGAAATAGATATGATTCGGCAAGGAAGGGCATTACCCACCATGATCCTCCCTCCCTCCAGACCAAGCCCTCCTCCGAGGCCTCCGTACATCGCCCGGTCCTCCCTCTTAAGGTTGGCTTGACAGATGGTGCCAAGGGATCGGGGAGGGGGAGATTGATGATTTTCCCAGCTTGGGCCCGCGAGAACAGAAGAGGCATGGTTACTACTGTCTTGGACCGAGAAGTGGCTCCAGCTACGGGGTAGATGATTGGGAAATCCCTCTGCGCTTGGGTGTCATTGATGGAGATTAACTAGGCAATGACACTGCCAATCAGCCTACTCTTCCTGTCAGCCTGGCTGGCTGTGTCTTAACAAGACGATGCTGTGCTGTGCTGTGCTAGGCATAAAGGGCAGTGGGACCCTCTTAGTAGCCTGGTGATCCTAACAAGTCATGAACCATCATGTCTTAGCTGTCATCTTGATGCCTGTCATAACTAACCATAAAAGCTCACCAACTCCTTGTTGATAAACTGGAATTAATCAATCAATTGATTTAATTTTTTTATCCCTTTATGTAATACAGGCCCCAAGAGCAATATCCCAATCTATTCTATGCTATCCAATATCAACGCACGTTCAAAAACCCGACCAGATATTACACCCTCCCTATCCAACAACTAGCCTCAATAGTAGGAACTTAAACCTTGAAATTGCTGAGGCCATGAACACGGGGGCGAAGTAGCATAGCGCAATGATTTGAGTTTCGACGATGCCTAACTAACCAGCCCACTGCTTAGTTCTCACTAAGATAAGCCGATGACGGAAGTGACCTAGTGAGCGAACTTAGTCAAAGAGGGGCTCGTGTTAAGTCACGCCCGAGGCAAAACGCCGCTGAAACCCAGCGATATCGGTTCTCTGATACGAGTTGCAGCATTCCGAAACATAAGGGCAAATTATACTATATATGGCACTACTACTATATACCGGTAATTGAAGGCAGGGGGCGAAGGATTGATGGGAACACCCGCGGGAAGCCAAGTCGATTGTATCGATAAGGTACTGTTACACCCAGCCATGAGTTCGACTCGGCATGTGGTAATAAATCGCTCACTCTTATAAGGGGGGGCAAGTCATCTAATCTAGACTTTGGAGTAGTATGTGGCTAGTCCTAGGTGGCGGATACCAATCCTACCCTTTTCCATCCACCTGTTACTGATTATAGATAGCCCATTACTCGTCAAGCCATCCTCACACCTGCACAAAGAAGAAAAAAACAAAAAGAAGGAGGTAAATGCATTCAAAAATTCGCAGAGTGGGGTGCGCCTGAGTTGAAGAACTCGCGGAAAAGACTTCCCTCACTCTCGTGCCCGCCCCTTCCCGGAATGTACAACGATCGAGCCTGAAGGTACTTACTACCTACTTAGGAAGGAACTGAGTACCTACTAGCAAATTGGACCAATGGATCAAGAAAGCAACCGCCGGTAAGTGGGAGCGGTCTTTCGGGTAACACTACATGCCTGATTTGACCACACACCCCTGCAACATGAAACTGGAGGACAACTAAACCGGGTATACCGCCAAGGCAGTCGGAGGCAATGGGGGCTGCATGGGTGGAATCATGGATGCATGTGCAATAGCACAGCATAGCACAGCAGAAGTAAGGAAGCAACTCTTTCGAGCCTGAGGAACAGTCCAGTTGCCATGTCTAAACCCAAGGGGGGTTAGGAGGGCGCCTGGCCAAAAAGGGAGGGAGGGGGCGAGGACTCGTGATTTGTCATCCTGAATAATCCGTTGCAATTGTTTTCAGCTGCGATGCACCTACTTATTCGTATTCGCAGCCTACTGCATCCATGGTAGTGTTTTGGGGAGAGTGAGATCCGAGTATTGGAATCGATGATTAAAGAATGAGACAAGGTCAATGAGCAATAAAGGGAACATTGACCCTTGCTGGTGTCAAAAAAACGCGGAGAGCAACCGCTTGGTGGTTGATAACTCGAACCATAATTGATCCTGCCACCGCGGTATCGAACCGCTGGTATTTGATGGTAATGTGGTGTAAAGAGCTAAGCCTTCAATGGAAAGATACTTCTCATCCGATGTGGTATCAATACATAGTACCGACCGCCTTGCGCAAAGTGCCACGGATTTATATGTAATTACGGGACAAGAACGTAGGGGCCGTGCGGGTATACAATCCCTGACAGATACTAGGTAGTTAGCAGAAACCACGAGACCCGCTTTTCTCCCGCTGCAAGGTGATGGATCAGGGAACAGTTCAAGAGGTTTGATATTTCGGTCTCTCAAGGCTGTGATCATGATCGATCATTCAGAAGATGAGAAGATGGTTGGGTTCCGACCATGATAGGGTTTGGCACAGACGCTGCCCAAAAAGCGGGAAGAACCATCCGAAGGGACCAAATGATAATAGTCACAATGATTGTAAGGAAAACCAAGGCAAAAAAACTCAGTCCTAAGATAGAGATGGATGACAGACGGATGACAGGAAACCAGCCCACAGTTGTTTCGTCTTGGGGATGACCCAAGGACAGGGAAGCTCCATGAGCCCCACCCCGTCATCTACGGCGGGCGAACGCCGTCTTCCGTCATCATGCATGTTATGCGGTTATTTTCCAGACCTGGTACTCGGTCCCGGATGAGTCTGTCATTTCTGCTAGACTTTTTGTTTTTTCTTTATGTTTGTTTTCCTGATAGAGAAAACGTTAGGTGTCATCATCTCGACCAAGCGCCAATCATTCGACACATCCCTAGATTCAGACATAAGAATAAAACAGAAGCCACTGCCAGATCCCTTGATTGCGACATCCGACACTACCACCCATGCATGATATGTAAACCCCCCCAAGCGTGGTTCGACGCTGATCAAGGAACCAAACTCCGCTCTTGACAGCTCGACCTGATTGGCCAGGTCTCCCTGCGCCATGCAAGATCCGTTGCCCCGTGCATATGACATCTCAGTTTTGTCGGACTGGTGGTACATGTGGTAGCACAAATTAAGTACTGCATACTGGTCGGCAGTGCGGATGAAGTGGCTGTTCACGTGATCTTCACGACTGGTCGGCTGGTCGGAGTTGGACGACGGCAGATGGGCTTTCCGAGGGCGGCCAGGAACCGAATGATTTGTCTCCACTCACCTCGTATGGACGTGGTGGAGAAGGACAGGGAGTTGGAACGCCATCGAGGGTGCCAGTATGGGTCTAAAGTTCGAGCGGGCTCGTCGAATGGTCCGTGGCGTTCTGGAAAACAAAGAGTCTGAAAGACCACATGCCCTCCATGCGGTGACGGAGTCGGGAGAAACCATGGTTGGAGATCCAATAGTTCTTAAAGAAAGACTATTTGGATAGCTAGCTTGGGAGGAATAGAGTTTGTGAAATTCAAATCTCTGGGTCTTGGGGGTTTTAAAATCGTCGGTAATTGAACGGTACCAGACCATACTGTCACGTGATCGCATGATGATTCTCCATACTGCATCTCAGTCCGCCAGGCACCATTCAAATTAGCACGACAAGGACACAACTTGGGATTTTGGAAGTCGTCAAGCATCTTATCATGAAAATGTCATGGAAATCGAGGATCGTACGTTTCATAGTATTGTCATAGTATTTTGACAAAACAGTGTCACGAGAAGCTGGGCCCAGTGGAGCACTACAAAGGAGATGATGGGCTGACTAGTCACCCAGACGAGTGCCAGCGAACTAAGGTGAGGACTATTCTAGCGTTCTTGATGGGCCTCTCACGAGTTCGTTGCGGGGATCCACTTATGGACCGATCGGAAAAGCGTCCTCCAACCTTCCCGAATCATTGGTTCACCGCCCGATTGTTCAGTCTGCTATTTCTTTTTTT
>KZ559622.1:0-76378 GCA_002850765.1 Aspergillus taichungensis
TGGGGAGGAGGGAAGGGAAAAAAAAAAAAAAAAAAGAAAAAGAAAAAGAAAAAGAAATGGCCAAATGGAAAAAGAACCGGCCCAAATGTATAAGCCGTCCAAGACAAGTTGCGAACACTGGTAGTAGTATAAATAAGTCCAAGCCCTCAAAATCATCCGTAAGAAAAAAGGCGCCTTTCCGTCCGATAAAGCTCTCGCCAGCCCAAAACTGGGGCCCAGCCCATGATAAGAAAAAAGACAATCCAAATAGTAACAGAGATACATCATGGCTCGAGATAGGTGCCACAGGAATTTGCAGATATTCATGCGAAACAAACGACTTGGGAAGGAGGCAGATGTCTAGACGCCCTAGGTCATGTTGCATACCAAGTGCGTGCTCTTCCAATAGACGAGTGTCTTATATCTGCTCTACTCTTCCCGGTGACTGTCCTCACTATCGGGTCTGAGACGATCTCGGAGTAGGAGCAGAGGTCGGTTGGGGTCGAGCAGGCCCATCATCATCTTTCCCAATTCGTTGTGTTTGATAGGCTTGGTGACGTAGTCGTTGAAACCTGCGCGCGCTGCATCCTCAATCTGATCTGTCATTGCATTGGCTGACAGGGCCATGATCGGAATTTGAGGGTAGTGATTCTTCAACTCCCAGGCGCGAACATCACGGCAGGTATCATAGCCATTCTTGACCGGCATTTGAATATCGCACTGCAATAGCGGGTTAGCCACTCCTCCCTACACCTCATCAGGTTGAAATCACTCACGATGATGAGAGAATAGTATCCCGGTTCTTTAGAAAACACCATCTCGGTACATTCCTGTCCATTGGCAGAAGTTTCGGCCATCACCTTGATTTTATCGAGATATTTCATCATTACCTAAATTCGAGTTAGACATGTCAAATCAAGGACGAGACAAACGACGTGTCTTACCATGCGATTGGTCTCGTCATCCTCGACGAGTAGCACTCGATAGCCTTTGTTCCCGATGACTTCTTTCACCATCTTCGACATAGTTTTGAAATTATTATTAATCTCTCTGGCCATGTCCTGGTTCCTATCCTTGCTCAAGTCGCGCCGGTTGTTGGGGTCGAAGATCGCCGAAAAAGCGGACGGCTTGACGGGCTTCGGCACCGTGTATACACGCCTTCCGCTTGACGATAGTTCCTTGATCTTGGTATTAATCAGTCGTTTTTGGTAGAGGTCGGAAATGATGACGAGAGACGGGGCAGTAGCAAGGTCACACTCGGAAACATTTTGGATCATCTCAACGACATCATCAACACTCGGCAGATTGAGGACCAAATGGGTGGGCTTGAAGCTGCCTCGGTCATTCATCGAATCCCTCCAATCCTCGACATCGGGCATTGTTGTTATTGAGAATGGAACCTCATGTGGTACAACTTGCTCAATATGCTGCTTGATAGCTTTGCGCGTATTATCCAACGGACAGAAGATGAGGATAGAGTAGGAGGTTTGGGATTTCGAGGTGCTGGGTTCCGTGTTTACCGAAGCCGGCTGCTGAGAAGACGACATTATGTTATGCGAAGCCACCGCCCCTGCGGGAATGGGCCCTGTCTTCTGCGATGTTCGGCCCGCTGCTTGGGGTCCAGTGGTGGTTTTAGTAGACGAAACAGAGGTCGATTGAGAGAGATTCGATGCAAGGCGTGAAAGAGGAGGCGGTTGGGATTTAGACGATTCAAGAGCGGACGAAAGTTCAGACACATCTGAGCCCTTGGAGCCGATCGGATCGTTGTGATAAGACGCAAGTTTTTGAAGGGGACTTGGTTTCGTCTGCATCGCGGGCGTCTCGGGTGTGACACGAACAGATCGAGGCTCCTCGGCAGTCAGCGGAGGGGGCGCATCGACCTTGACGTAGAAAGAAAACTTGGCCCCTTGACCTTCTTTGCTGCTGGGGGTTAATCTACCGCCATGCATTTCAACAAGCTGCTTGGACAAAAATAGCCCTAAGCCGCTGCCGGCATGTTGCTGAGAGCCATTCTGGCCAAGTTGGCTGAACCGTTGCATCAAACGTTCAGCGTCTCTGGCGCTGAATCCTTTCCCGGTATCAATGACATCAAAGTTCAGCAGTAACTCGGTCTCCTTGACAATGGCAGATGGATCACGGTGCATTGAGCAACAAATGTGAATCTCCCCTTGTGCAGTGAACTTGACCGCATTGCCAACAAGGTTAATAAGAACCTGACGAATTCGGAATCTGTCCCCAATAACCATTGGGGGGACATCCACATCCATGAGATAGTTCATTTCGAGACCCTTGTCGATAGCCCTGGATGAGACAGTGTCGATTACGTCTTCGATAACTGACCGCACATGGAACCACGAGTTGACCAGGTTCATTTTTCCAGCTTCAACCCTCGACACATCAAGGATATTATCGACTAATTCACGCAAATTGGTGGAACTGTTTTGAATCGTGTCAAGCATCCGTCTCTGGTCGGTATCCAGGTGAGTATCGAGGATAAATGGGATTGTGCCAAGTATCCCATTCAACGGGGTTCGAATTTCGTGTGACATGTTGCTGAAAAACTTTGTCTTCGACTCCATCTGATTGTTTAATTGTTGCATGGCTTTATTGAGCTCCCGTTCGAGGTTCTTGCGGTCGTTGATGTCAGTGCAGGTACCGTACCACGAGGCCTCTCCGCTGCCGAAACTGCTGGTTTCCACACGAACTAAACGCACGAGATGCCATCGGAAGTCGCCACCCTTAGAGCGAAGGCGAATCTCCGTTGAGTAAAACACCCGACCATTCTCGTCCTTCTGCACGGAGGCGACTCCACGCCTCACAAGCTCATCCAATGCGGGAGTGATACCATGAACGAGAGGCCTCGCCAGTGGAGCGACACTAGTTTTCGCTGGATCAGTTGATGAATCGCCGGGATCCGGAACAGCGGTCCCCCCTTGAGATTCGGCAATGTACAGCGAAAGTACTTCGCACTTCTCCAAATCGTCTGGATGGATATGTTTCGCAAATCCAAAGTTTAGAGCCTCCTCCAGCTTTTGGCCGGTGTAAAGATGCCATTGCTCGTTGGCGAAGATCAAGCCACGATACTCGGTAGCTTCAAACACAACTTGCGGAATTGAATTGGAGAACGCCCGGTACTTTGCATCAATTGCAAACTTTTCTCTCTCTTGCGTGGCTTTAAGCTCGGCTATGTGCTGCTCGTGTATGTCGAGGAACGAGCCAATCCAATATAACACCTCTCCAGTGCCAGAGATGAGAGGGTTTGCCCGGAAGATAAACCAACGGTACGCCGACTCGTCATTATACCTCCTGACACGCACACGCTCCGTGAACTGCGATCCCGTCCGCAGGGCATTGGCCCATTCCCGAGACACATGTTCACGCTCACTACTGTGGATATTCTGCCAAGGATCTCTCAATTTTTGCTCCTGATGTTGGCCCCTTCTATATGCGTCAAACTTGGAATTGGTCCATACCACTTCCCCACTCTGAGGCTTAGCCAGGAAAAGATGCAGAGGGACCGAATTCAACATTAGCTGGGAGACTGTTTCAGAAAACGGCCGTGGCAGTTCACGTTGTAGCTGAGCATAGAAAGAATTGGTCGGAGGATGGCGGGATGCGGCTTGAGTTGGAGAGATAACGGGGGGTGCTTTCGAATCTTGGGGTGGAGAAACCAGTGGCGGACTTGGATCTTGCGTGGGGACTTCTTCTTCGACCGGAACTCTATTCAACGACTTTCCTGGGGATGTAGGTGTCGACGATGCAGCGTTCTGCTTCAACTTGCACAGACGGCTTCGATGCTGATTGATGGCTTCACGGAAATTCTTGGACTGATAGACATTGAAGTAACTATCGATGTTGTCATTGCTGACCTTGGCCGGTAAACCAGATGACTCTCCAGAGTTGTTCGTCACACCAGTACCGATGTGACCCAATTCAAAACCGGGTGTACCTAGCCCGGAAATGGGAGGACTGAACTTCGTAGAGTGAGGTTTTTCATCGGGGCTAGAGAGACTGGCATGCGCTGACAGAGACCCATCGTCGCCAATGGTATAGTTGACGTGCCCACTGAGGCCAGCGACGAGTTCTAGTTCACTGCTCTCATCGGAGAACGTACCACCGAGACCGAGAAGCTGCCCGTAGCGCGGAGCTTCCAGGCGCGTGGCGAACTGTCTCTCGAGCTGACTATATTGCTGAGCCAAACAAAACGAAGTCGTAAGGTGGGGTATAAGATAGGACAGCGACTGCCTCAGGTTTGAAGGGTATGGTATCGCGGGCGAGAGTATGGATATAACCGCAACCGGAAACCTCAACGTGCTCGACGATGTTTGTTTGGAACGCCCCGCATGTACAAGGGGAATATGGATCACCGACTTTGCTGTGTCCACCCCGATCGCTTCTAGCGGCCTGAGGGTGGCATAGTCGTGAGGAGGGGGATGTTTTGCAAAGGCACCTTCATCGACAGTGTGGCTGGTGAAGAACGGGTTTTGGTCGGCCTGTGCGCGTGGTGCTGGAGACGGAGCAGGCGACTGGGACCAAGGAGACGGCGGCACTTGCTCGTACTCGTCGAAAATTTCCACTGATGGGCGCCGACGCGCGTGGGTGGCGGGATTGACGGGGTTGGACAGAGATCTAGATCGAGGATCAAAAGGTGCTGGTTGGGCGTTATGGACCTCCGCAATCGGTGTCGTCTGCACTCGATCTTCTGGGGTTTCAACCACTTGGCTCTGCGAAGGCTGGGAAACTGCAACGTCACCTGCATATTCACGCGTCAACACAACAGGCCCCGTCCGCCCAAACAGCTTTGCAACGCCTGCTCGCTTAATCAACGGATCCGTTTCGGCTTCCAAAGGCCGAGGTATCGGAAAGACGGCTTGCCGGATATTATATCGAGCAGGACCTATCGTGTCAGGTGCTTGGTTTTGAGTAGGGGTGCTTTCCTGGCCCGAGGTTGCTTCGACTCGCGATTCGTCCACTGGCACAAGGGAAGTGTTTTCGCTGGCAATCAGGGCGCGTTTGATTTCCATCTTCGAAGATTGTTTCTCCTGTAACAAGTGCTGCAATGCGTCTGGGTTGTGCGACGTGGGAGGTTTCCTGTCTTTACCAAATCCGGCAAACGAATGTCTCGAGAAGAGCGCGGGTCGCTTGAGCGAGGCAGCGGTAGCTAGCCCTTTCGTCGAGTCGTAAGCGTTCAGCTCTCCCTTCTGCTTATCTGTGTCGCTTGTGTCCCTCCGGGAACCGTTCCCTGCTCCCGCCGCCTCGCCGGGCATTTTCTGGCTTTCGACCTCGACCCCTAGGTTGTGGTCGAAAACCGCCTTCTGGCCCCACGGGACGTTCTCGAGGTCTGTCGCATCCCCAGGAACAGCAAGCGAGGCCCTTTCTGCGCCGTAATGCCTTTGCAAAACATGGACCACATTGGTCCACCACGCATCCAGGCCCGGATCCGCGTTCAGTCGCAAGGTTATATCGTACAGGTTCGGCGTAGGGTAGGCTGGATCTTCGGCCTGGCTTTTATGGTGCGAAGGGAGAAAAATACCGTGAGGGGTGAGGGCATTCGTGGCGGTGGGCGGTCGCTCGTCCGTGACTGGCGTTGGCGCCATATGGAACTTGAGCTTTTCGGCGGGAAGCGTTAACTTGAAGCCCCCATTGTTGGTCGCTGAATCCTGCATCGAGCGCCGTGGCGGCTGCTGATTCATCGTGGGGAACGGGTAGGAAGAGACGTGGTCGGGATGGTTTTCGGACGAACCACGGTGGTCTCTCTCCTTGATTGTACCGGCCGAGCCGATGGAGTCGGGGTACGGCGCCGATTCACCTTCTTCACCTGCGGGCAATGCGACCTTCGGGGGCGATACATTGGAGAGACGCCGTTTCCTGCCTAGCTCGTAGGGGTTCGATAGAGGATCCGACTGAGAGACAGGTTCTCGCGGGGCCGATGAGCTCTGGCTCTGGGATTGCTGCATCTGTTGGTATACCAGCAACTCTTCCATCTGCCGCCGAAGCTCCTTGAGCGTCTGTAGACTTCGACCTTGATCCTCTTGGGGATAGTCCTTCGCCGAATGGGGGTTCTCCTTCGCAGGTAGTGGTCTGTGGCCAGGATTCGGGGTCTGTTCATGCACGATAGAAGAACGAGAGTTAGCCTTGAACCCATTATCTTCCAGCACGGGATTTGTATCGACTGCATATGCATCGGAGCCGGAGGTCGAATGAGAGACATGATAATGAGAATGGGGGGCGGTAACAGGCGACGGAGCCTCAGCCGATGATGGAAGCGGAGGCGTCCTCATGCTGTGGTGAACTTCCCCCATCCTTGACTCCGTCCACCGCCAGTCAGATAATCAATTCTCCTGGGCGATTCCAACTCCACAGGAGCCAAATGGGACACTCATCTCTCGGACAAACTGGTCCGCAATCAGAGAGTAGGGGAATGAAGGAGCAAGAGAGAAGAGAGACGGAACAAAAACTCAAAAGGCAAAAAGAGGGGCAATAGGGACAGGTAAAAAAATAAAATAAAATAAGAAAATAAAAAATAAGAAGAAGAATAAAAAAAAAAAAAAGAAAATGGAAAATGGAAAATGGAAAAGTAAAGGAAAAGGAAAAGTAAAAAGACCGGACTAAACACTAAGAAAATACCAATAAAAATAAGAGTGTAAAAAAAAATAAGTGTGACTTTGACAAGAGATAGAATGATGATAGAGGTTTAAAAAAGGGGGGGGGTGGAGTGGATGTTTTTTTAGAAACCGTGAACCACCAGAATAAAATACCCTTCCAGTATGTACCACTGAAAAAGTGTGGAAGGGTATAATTCTCGGGTATGAGGCAAGAGGGGGGAAAGGGTGATGAGAGGAAGTGGTGTAGGAGAGACTCAGAAAAGGGAAAAGTGAAAGGGAAAGGAAAAAAAAAAGGAAGTTCTTCTCCAGAAAGGTCACAAAAGCGGTGTATCAAAAAGCCAAAGTGGTGGTGGAAAAAAAAAAAAAAAAGCAACAGATAATGGTCAAGAGGCAAAGAGAAATGAGAAGATTGGACTGATCTGACCTTTCCTAAGGTTTCCAAGCACTACTAGAGCAGTTTCTGCTATTTGACCCAGCAGATCGACGATTTGTGAATGTGCTGAAAGGTGTAGTGTGGAAATGGTCCGCCTCCGGGGGGGGGAACCCAAGCTATGACGTAGGAGAGCACTGGGGCTCTGACAAAACCGCGGTTACTGACAAAGTCTCCCAGACTCCGGGGCTGAGGATGGTTAGAGGGGTAAGAATGGCGGGTACCATGTAAAGGGAGGACTGTGACGTAGGAAGGGGGAGAGGAGAGACGGAAGCCAAAAACACGGTTCAGGACGAAGACACGAGGTTCTTGATGGGTAAGCACGCGTTTGGCCAAAGATATAGAACAAAGTCAAGAAGAAAGATAGAAAATAATAAACCAAGGACAACAAGAAACCAAGGCTGAAGGTACCAAGAGAGTGTGCGAAGGGAGGTAAATTGTAATTATTTCGAGGGAAAGGATGAGCAAAGCTAGGAGGACCGGAAGGGAAGTAGAATAGTCCGTCGTGGAGAGGAAGAACTCCAGGGTAAAGAATTATGCCTTAATTTAGTCAAGGATTCAGATGGTCATATTCGGATTTTATTATCATTTATCCTGTTCTTCTTTTTCTTCCCTCTTCTTCATGAAGGTTGTTGTTGTTGCTATTGTCATTAGTTACCTTCCGTCATTCATGATCATAAAGCAGGGCATATTAACATCGTTCGGTGAAGATGTAAACAAATATTTGAAAGACATAAAAATAATACATCGGTCTCAGTAATCTCAGTAAGATACGGGAGTGACTCCCTACCTACAGAGTACGAGGCTGAGAAATTGCCGGTTGCTTTGTTTAAAAATGCGGCGTGCTTGTTGATGACCTCATACTCGCAAGGCCCGGAGACCCACCGGGAATCGTTTGCCTCCATACCAGACATGACTGAAAAGGAAATCATGCATTGTACATTGATAAGTCAAAATCCCTTGATATCGGGACTTGATTAATTCTCTTCCATGGCTCTTTGACACCGATATCTTGCACCGAACCCTCCAGTCAAGCATGTTCCTGGAGATCTTTGGGACGGTGAGGTGGATTCTCTTCCCGCCCCGTTTGTATCGTCCAGTAAATACCCGAGAGAATAGCAGAGGGTGGATGCAATGGGGAACATCCCACTAGAAGTCAATCCTCAGCAAATTGTATTGGTCAAGAACCCACATCTTTCTTTTTCTCTCACCCTTGGGAATTACTAATAGGCGTTCCACTAGTTAAGCACGCGAGTACTCTGACGGACAACCCCGGACAGGATTCATAAGAATGACTGGTGGCCCTTGGGTCAGGAGGTGAAGGTTATTTTCTAACTTATTGCCAGAAAGTTGTCATCAGGACGAGTGGATCAGTGGTTCGTCAGCCCGCCTGCATGTACCTACTCCGGAGTACCTAACTAACTCCAGTCCTCTGTCAAGATGGTCAGTGACAAGTCTCCCCTGAAAAGCTACTAGAGGGGATCGATTCAATGACTCCACACTCTATTGATTTAAAGGGGAATGGATGTGATCAAATAACGGCAAGACAAGGGAAAACATTGGATTTTACTGATCTAAAAATATAATTAAAACGAACCCAAAGGACCATCGACGTCAGCCCAGCACATGGCCCTATACTATCTATCTCCCGAAGGATGGAGCAGGTGCTTTTAACTCCAAAAATTCGGGAAGAGGTCAGTACCTAGTAGGTACGACCTACAAGGATCAAGCTAGATGACATTGGACTATTCCCACTAGAATCACCACTAGAATCACCAATGACCATGCCAACCAGTAGTGCGTGATAATGATCCAGTATGTATCCCGCTCTCTACCTGACTGCATAAAGGAGGTGATTGCTACGGAACATATCCAAATTCTCAGCATTACAGAGTAGACACATCTACTACATTTACTACGCGGCAGGCAGAAGAAAAATCCTCCATCATCAAGCTGCCTAGTTACGGTGCTCTATCCACGTCCCCCGTAGGGTCTAGATACCGCAAGCCCATTCCTTCGTTGCTTGACTACAAGATGTCTGCTATGGTCAGTCTCCCGGTGAACCAACACGATTGATCCTTCCAGGCTGAATCCTCCAGGCTGGATCCTCCAGGCTGGATCCTCCCGGGTATTTGGTACAGGGTTCCAGCTTTCCAATGGTTAGCAAAATCGATAAAATCAAATGCTAGACAGCTAGTCAATAGTTAGTTAGTTAGTGCAATACTAGTGACAGTTCACCCGACCTCCTATCGTCAGCCATCATACTTGATGGGCGCCAAAATACGGGGCCGCGTCAGGGGGCGCTCACAACGGCCGGCTCACCCGAGCTTCCATTCCACATCATCAGCTCTCACTAGTTCCAATCCTAATCATGAAATGACTCGCCGTCATCCATTCATCCACGCTAGCAACTATATCAATTGATCAAACTTTACCTTGAACGAAATTATAGCTCTGAACGAACTTACAGCTCTAAGTCTTTATCTCTTTTTCACGTGTGTCAGTATTGCTTATTGGTGGTCTGACTATATATTTTCGAGTTTCTTCCTGCCGTGCGCCTGTACTCAGTAATTTGTAGTAATTTGCATGGAGTAAGCTGTCTCTTTTCGTAAAGGACGCTGCAAACTCATCAAGGAAATTGAGTATCCTCTCGCAAGTTGTCAATGGTACATGACGTTTCTGCATCTTCGGATATTTAACCATGTCGGTCGTTTCCTTTTCTATCTGAAGCTTATTTTTATTTGAAGATTTGAACGTCCGTTAGAGGATCTAAATGTGCTCGTTTTGACTGATTACTACCAACTGATATACTGACATACCTATTGAATAGTGCGAATGAAACTACCTTAAGTGCTTCTGTTGATTTCACACTCCATGCATGCCTATAATTTCAAAGCGATGATACGGAAGTTTTGTTTTGATATGCTGGTAGTCAGAGGAAGTTTAAGCTATATATCTGATCAGTTAACCGCATTAATACGGAACACCGGTTGAGGATTAGAGATACATCACATAACTAGCTAAGCTTTGTTTAGCTTTAGCTTTCTACTTCTGACAGAATACTTAGAAATCCATCTCTACTGAACCAATCTCAATATTTCAAGCTTTGCATATAGTCTCAATTTGCCTGTCATTATTATGCTGTCATTCTGCTGTCTCGTGATGAGTCCGATGACAGCTGACTCAGCCCTCCTGAAAGGTGCTTGTGACTTGACTGCCTGAGGCAGGAAAAACACTCGAACCAGCGGGCCAAAAAAAGACTTATTTCGGAAAAGCCCAGATCAGGTGCTCCCCCGCCCACTTGCAACCTCTCATTCAGTTGCCGCGAATTATTCCAAGCTGCACCGCGACAAATCGAGCTTAAATCATCCGTCGCCTCTACTTACCTGCGAAGCTAGCTGAGCGCAATCTCTCCCCCGCCGCGCCTTCGAATATTCGACGCCTGTACCCCCTCCCTCCGGTCCGACGAGGGATAGGCGTCTTGCCTCTCACCTCGACAAAACGGTAGAGCCGATTTGCCCCTTCCCTCTATGACACCGGCCTCTCCACTCCAACGCCGTGTTTGACCTTTTGAACGATTGCCCCCGCACTTTTTGACATATGGCTGTGTGTTGAGAGGACAGTGTGATAGTCAGGGATATCTCGATTTTTGGTTGCGATGGACGACAGTCATATCCTTGGCGAGGACCTACCGCTCCCTCCGGCAAGGCTTTTCGAAAGATTGGCGCAGTTGCCTGGATACACATGGGATCAATCAGTTGAGCCATTTCATTCGACTTACAACCATTGGCATGTCTTCGGCCTCCGCCACTCGACTGAATCCGACGTCAGCACCCCCGCGGCGACCTCGTCGGGACCATCGAGCCTCGCGCGCAACTCCCCACGGACCGAGTCGCGCCCCGCAATCCGTCATCAATGGAGAAGTAGTTTGAGCGAAACGAGCAGCGAAATCTCGCTCTCGCGCGCCGACCATGAGCCAATCTGGATCCCGGTGATCGCTCGGGTTTCGTCTCACATCGTGAGGCTCGAGCGCGAGTTCCACATGCTAAGGTCGATCGTGCAGACGTCTGATCCGGACTGCAACCACACTATACGCCCGATTGATCTTATACGGATGCCTCCCGACCCAGACGATGATGGTCCTATCTTGGTGGCCATCTTCGAAAACCCGGGTCCGAACATGCTTCGGGAGATGGTGGCGTTTGGCCCTGCTTGGTTCGCAGTCGGTGACAGGGGTGACAGCAACGAACCCACCCCAGGGGAGCAGGTCTCCCTCCCGGTCTTTCTGGATTTTGCAATTGGCGCGTGCGACTGCTTGGAGCTCCTTCACTATGGTCTCAAAACCGTCCATGGCGAAATCCGTGGAGATGCATTTCATTTCAACAGAGAAACTGGCTCGGTGAAACTGACAAATACTGGTAATGGCGCAAAGTCATTTGATAATGTCCTTAGCGAAGGCTGGTTGACGGTCTCGAGAGAGCTTGGCGTCAAGAACAAACTACAATTCATCGGGCCCGAGCAGACGGGAAGAATGCCAACTGAACCGGATAGCCGAACAGATATTTATGCGCTGGGCGTGCTCTTTTGGACAATGCTTACCGGAAAGCCCGCATTTACTGGAAGTGACCCTGTTGAAGTCGTGCAAAATGTTTTGGGAAAGAAACTGCCTCCCATTTCAGCGAAACGAATGGATATCCCAGATGCAGTATCAGCTGTCATTCAGAAGATGACCCGGAAGGCAGTCAACGAGCGCTATCACACGATTTCTTCGGTGAAAAGAGACTTGGCTCAGATTTCTCAGCTGCTCGGGGATGGCGATAGCGAAGCGCTGAAGGACTTCCAGATCGCACAGCGTGATGTGTCGTCCTTTTTTACTCTCCCGACCCGCATGTTTGGCAGACAAGAAGAGTACGGCAAAATACTAAGCGTCGTCGAGAAAGTTGCCAGGCGCCAACAGTATGCCCACTCCCGCGTTTCTGCGCAAGCCTCCAACGGACTCGGTTCAACCTCTTCTGTGTCAGACAGTCGTGTTGATAGCTTCGAAATTGCATCGGGTTCCAGCGAGTCTGGATCGTTCCACTTACAGTCTAAATCGACCTCAAACCCCAGCCCCAACAACCTTGGGCGCGTGTCGACGCATGAGTCTCTCCACAGCACCGAGTCTTCCCTTTCCACTCCCAAAGCTGGTCTTGGTTCAGGCAAAGCAAAGTCTCCGGTGGAGTCGCGTGCCTCCCTGGAGAATGTGGATCGGGAAAGCCATCCGTCTACTGGCACCAATTCCCTGAGCCACCTTGATGCCTTTGGTATCAACAGACACAGAGCTCCGCACAAGGTTCGCCGCGTAGGGAAATGCGAGGTCATCACCATTTGTGGTGCTGCTGGGATAGGAAAGACTGATCTCCTCAACCGTGTCCAACCAGCGATACGTAAGCTCGGCTACATTGGAATCGCTCGTCTGGATCGGGCGCGAAGAGTACCTTTCGAGCCTTTTGCGAAGATCCTCGCCAGCCTTCTCCGCCAGATTTTCTCGGAACGGGATGTAACAACCGACTATCATGACAACGTACGCACTGCTTTGCGACCCATGTGGCCGACGCTCCACCGAGTACTGGAGCTCCCGGAGCAGCTCATGTCTTCAGGACGCACTGAAAAGCAAATTTCGCCTAAGCTTTCTGCTGCGCAGCACATCTTCAAGGACGACTCCACCAAAGGCGAGCCCTCGAAACGTGTGGCTCTGCCTCACCTTGACCACGGTCAGAGCTCCGTGGAGTTCTTTTTGACAAATGCGGCATCGAAGAACATGCGATTGATGGAGACATTCTTGGAAATCCTCAAAACGCTCTCAAACTACAAACTAATTTGTGTGGGCGTGGACGATTTACACTACGCCGATGATGAAACGCTCGAACTTATCGTGAATATCATGAAAGCGAAAATCCCATGCGTGCTTATGCTTACCAGTCGCAAATCAGAGTTGGAGTCGCATATCATCAAAAATCTTTTCGAAGCGGAAGGCCCCAATGTGACAAGGATTGTCCTTAAGCCGCTTGGAGAGGAAGAGGTCATGGGGATTGTGGCCTCTACAATGCATCAAGAGCCGAACCCGACGCTGACGGCTCTTTCGGCAATCATCCAGGAGAAGAGCTTAGGGAATCCATTCTATGTGCGAATGATGCTCGAGACCTGCTACAGCAAAAATTGCATCTGGTACTCATGGAAGGATTCGATTTGGGAATTCGATCTTGACCGGATATTCACAGAATTCGTCGCTCCTGAGTATGGCGAAGGTCTCGGACTCACCTTTCTCGCACGACGCCTCCAAGAAGTTCCCGCCGCTGCTCGATCGATACTCGTCTGGGGGTCCCTGTTGGGGAGTCCTTTCCCCTTTTATCTTGTGCAGAGGCTCCTTACGGGCGAGTTTCTATATTCGAGTGAAGATGACGAGTCCATCGATCTCACATGCCCACAGAATGCTAGCTTGATTAAACAAACCGAGGGCGATATAGTAGTTGGACTGCAGTATCTTGTCCAAGCAAATCTAATCGTCCCAGGGAAGACCGACGATGAATTCAGGTATGGACCCCTTCGACAGTACTGACCCCTAAGATTTTGGTTGACGTGATCTTGTAGATTTGCCAATGATCGGCTTGCGCAAGCCGCAGCGTCTTTGACAGACGGTCGCAAAATCGAGAAGATGCACTTTATCATTTCTCAAGCTATGATGAAATATTATCATGACCGCCGTAGCCGCTATGCTATGGCTCGTCATGTGGCCTTGGCATCCCGCATAATACGGTCCCGTGTCGTGCAGCGGCTTGACTACCGAAAAATACTATGGGATGCTGCACAGACTGCTTCTCAATCCGGAGCACGGCCAACGGCACTTTGGTATTTCCGTCATTGTATTGCCTTCCTCCAAGATGAGCCTTGGGATGACAACAACACTGATGTCTACTACGATGAAACTTTGCGACTGTATCTCGCGACCGCAGAAATGGCTTGGTCTCAAGGCCATAATACCGAGTCTCTTGACTTACTTGACAAGGTGTTCGAACATGGAAAGAGTGCCGTGTGCAAATCACGGGCGTGGATTGTGAAAGCCAAGATCTACGCACAGATGGGCAACCACCATAGGTCCATGGATTCGTTAGTCACATGCTTGGAGGAACTCGGTGTTCATCTCCGAGAGTTCACCACATATGATGAATGTGACGTCGCCTACAAGAACTTGAAGTCCTACCTTGACAAGGCTGACCTCGGGGCCATCATACGGAAGCCGGTCAGCAAGGACATCAACATGATAACAATCGGCTCAGTCATGGCCGAGGCAATGGCTGTCACGTATTGGGATGACCCTTTGACATTCTACCGGATGGCGATCGAGATGATGAACCTTCACTTATTCAAAGGCGGATTCATTCAAATCTCGATAGGCTGCTCTCACCTTGCCATGGTCTCCTTCAGTCGTTTCCGGGACCTGGAGCTGGCTGTGAAGCTCTCCGATTATGCGCTTGTTCTCCTCGAGCGCTGCCCTGAACCATGGACCCAGAGCCGAGGCTCAATTGTTCATAACCTTTACGTGAGTCATCTGCGTGTGCCGCTGGCATCGACCCTTCCGGCACTTGAGGACTCTGTAGAGACCTCTCTGTCCATGGGCGATCCGTACATCACGTTGATCAGCCTCTCGTCAATGGCGATGACAAGGCTGTTCCTAGGACATGACATGACTCAGCTGGAGAGCTTTTGCAATGAGAGCCCCGAAGATCTTCCGGACTGGACGAATGATACCCGTGGAGGCGCCAGCCTCCTTGCTGTCCGGCAAGTCGCACGTGCTCTGCAGGGAAAGACATTCCATCACGACCCCAATACAATCATGAGCGACGAGCAGCATTGCTCTCACGAGTACATTGCCTTCTTGGAGAACAATGCCAGTAATGCTGATCGACCTCGCGACATATACTGGGGACTGGCCATGATACCTTTGTTTGTGTACGGACATCACGCTAAAACAATAGAACTAGGCATCCAGATGATGGAAACAATGCCCAGGCTCTGGTCTGCTCGAGTTTCTTACGTTGTCTACTTTTATCTCACGCTTGCTCTTCTCACCCTTCACCACGAATATCCCGCGGGTGGGTATCTAGATGGCAACCTCAAGACGGTTCTGAAGTATAAAGCGGAGGTCGATTTCGCTCGGAGTGCTTGTGATGCAAACTATGGGATGTGGTCGTTGATACTAGAAGCGATGATTTCCGAACTTCGAAATGACCATACTTCGGCTATTCAAGCCTTCGAGGTCAGTTGGATTTTGGAGTGATTCAGGGATGAGAGTGCTGACGATGTGACAGGCGGCGATCGATCATTGTCAAATCCACGGCTGGCCTTTGGAAGAGGCTCTTGCGCTTGAACTGCACGGTACGCTTCCCGCCCCTTCTCAATGTCTTCGAGTAGGGGAGGTTAAACAGCGCGCTAATTACGGGAGCAGGTGAATTCTTGATTCGCCGCGGTGCTAAGCGAGCAGCGCGCTCGGTGATGCAGGATGCCATTGGTGCATGGGCTGCAATAAGTGCCGCAGGCAAGGCGGCCCAGCTAACCGAGAAACACGAATGGCTCTTGAAAACAGCGACGTCATCAAGAAACGCTGACGCAGGTTGTCAAACTGTCGACTCGCTCCTTGCAATCGATCATAGCACAGCCCCGGAACACATGGGCGTAGGCCAGAATATGGACGAGGATGACAGGAAACATCGCTGGATCGAGCAAAACGGCGTCACTACCGGCGAAAGGTCTCTTGATATTTCCGGCGTTGGTCTAGATATTATCGATTTGTCGAGCATTCTCGAGTCCAGTCAAGTGATGTCCTCTGAACTCCAGATAGAAAAACTTCTGGCTAAGATGGTTGAAATCGTCTTGGAATCGTGCAATGGTTCTGACTTTGCAGTGATCGCGACGAATTTCGACGGTAACTTTACCGTTGCCGCCGCGGGCGACCTTGAAAAGGGCCAGAGGTCTTTCGTTGATGGTCTCCCCTTCTCAGAGGTCGAGGACAAAATGGCCCAGCAGATCTCTCACTATGTCATGCGTACCAGGGAAGAAGTTCTCGTTCATAATGTTCTCGAAGACGAGCGTTTCTCCAACGTGACTGAGGCCTACCAGAGTCGGTACCCGCTCGGTCGGTCCGTGATCGCGTTGCCCATAATGCAGGCGGAGAATCTCCTGGGAGTTATCCATATCGAGGGGAAACCCAATTCCTTTACCCAGCGGAACCTCGTCGTTCTTCATTTGCTGTGCAACCAGATTGGGATTTCCTTGTCCAATGCCTTGCTTTTCCGGGAAATCCGCAAGGTCGGCGCTACGAACGCATCGATGGTCGAATCTCAGAAGCGCGCTCTGGCACAAGCTCGCGAGGCGGAGCAGAAGGCGAAGGTGGCGGAAGCAGAAGCCAAGCACAACGTGAAGCTCAAAGAAGATGCGGCAAAGGCCAAGTCTATATTCCTGGCCAACATTTCTCACGACCTGCGTACGCCCATGAACGGCGTGATCGGCTTGTCTGAGTTACTCAAGGGAACCCGTTTAGACAAGGAGCAAGATGAATATGTCGAGTCGATCCGCGTCTGTGCTGATACGCTGCTTACGCTTATCAACGATATACTGGACTTCTCGAAGTTGGAGGCTGGAAAAATGAAGATCTCCACAGTGCCTCTTAATATCAAGGAGACGATCGCCGAGGTTGTTCGTGCTCTGCGCTATACACACCGAGATCGAGGGTTAGAGACCATAGAGGACCTGGACAAGGTACCGCCAGATCTTGTCGTCCTCGGCGATCCTGTTCGTTTGCACCAGATCTTCATGAATCTTCTCAGCAACAGTTATAAGTTCACGCCTAAGGGGTCCGTCACTGTGAAGGCCAAAATTTCCCGAGAAGGCAAAGGCCGCGTTCGACTGGAGTGCTCGGTGTCTGATACCGGCATTGGAATCCCGGAGGAGCAGAAAGCTCGACTTTTCCGGCCGTTCTCTCAGGCAGATAGCTCAACTGCTCGGTCTTATGGCGGCAGCGGTCTCGGACTCAGTATCTGCAAGGCAATCATTGAGGATGTATTGGGTGGCGCGATTTGGCTCGATTCCACTCTCGGCAATGGCACTACTGTGACCTTCCATCTCTCTTTCAACAAGGTCAAGGATCCTGCGAAGTCCTTATGGTCTAAGCACTTGAAACAGGTTGAAGCGAAGGCCTCACCCACACCCACCGCACGCGATCTCACCCAGGTTCCCCGTGACCAAATCCGGATATGCATCGCCGAAGACAACCCCATCAACCAGAAGATCGCGGTCAAGTTTGTCAACGGGTTGAATTTGCAGTGCGAAGCCGTCAGCGACGGTCGTCAAGCGGTCGAAGCACTGCAGGCGCGCTCGCGTGAAGGGCGCCCATTCCACGTGGTACTAATGGACGTCCAAATGCCGACACTCGACGGCTACAACGCGACGCGTGAGATCCGCAGAGACCCAGACCCCAACGTCAACGAAGTACTGGTCATCGCCATGACCGCGAGCGCCATCGAAGGTGATCGAGAAAAGTGCCTTGACGCAGGAATGAACAACTATCTTCCCAAGCCTGTTCGATCGACGGTCCTGTGCGAGATGCTAGACCAGTACCTGGCGCCGGTCCCGACGTATACGCGCACGCGTCTGTCGATCCGCGCCAGAGAAAGTATTAGCCATGACGCGGGCACGCCGAATAGTGTTTCGTCGTCGGGTGGTTCTGATACACAGGTTATTGGGTTGACGCCAGAAGAAGAGAAGCCTCCGCCGCCTCCGAAGGAAGCTGAGACTAGTTGACTTCGAGGCCTTTTCTCCATTTTCTACCCGGAAGGCCCAAAAAGGAGAAACAGTTGATGCTCTCGCACAATGCAATGACCCCAATCTTTGCCAGCCAAGTAGGCCGGGGGAGCTTCGCCCTTCTCCTGTCTCTCCCCCTCCTTGTCCTCAATTTAATCCCCCGTTCTACACCAATTGGCGCCTAAAGGTTCAACGGCGTAAGGTCTGGATTATTATGTTTAAACCTATTTTTTGTTTACACTTGACGATGATGAAGGATATGATTGACGAGTATAGCGATCATGTCTAAACTTACAACAAGACGCCGATCGAAGAAGATTTTCTTCTTTTCTATTTTTTTTTCTCTGTTTTTTTTTTTTTTTTTTTCTTCTTTCTTTTCTTTTCTTTCTTTCTTTCTTTTCTTTCGTTTTCTCTGATACCTGTCTGATCAAATGTTCTATTACTTACTGTCCAGACGTTAGGCTTTTACAAATCCGCGATTAATTTATGGAAAGATTGCACCTTCCGTCCGTGTTTTTAATATATATTATCTTGATTTTTCTGTTTAGGTTTCTTGCATTCTGTTTACTGCGTTCTGGTTGGAAATAGCTATTTTTCTGTTCTGTATATAGTATACATTCGGCTACGATTTAGGCGTTATGTACGGTTCAAGCTTTACTAAAATATGAGATATCCATATCAGCTATCTGGTTCCCTCTCTATTGTATCTTGTATCTTAGCAAATATCTAAGTACAGGCTGAGTAGTATGTAAGCATGTATTGAAGATCAAGTTAGGCATGCAGACGAGACAAAAAAAGAGGAGGACTGTTCTACCCAGGTATATAACAAGCTTCATAGAAAAGAACAGTCATTTCCATCTTCTTTTCATTCATTCTTTCTTTGTGGAAAAGCTATCAACAAAGGAGAAAAAAGAAGAGCAACTTAGCCATCCTTCTTACCCAACCTCCCAAGCAATAAACAACTTTGTACAACGATCCCAGCACAATGACATGACGTGCACCTTGTGTCTTACATACATACATGTTCCCCCCCCCACTCCCTGGCTCCCGGTGAACATGACCATCTGATTCCCAAGGGGTAAATATATACTTGAAAATGTATACAACGTACATACTACTACCTCATTATCAGAGTAGTAAGCAGCATACCCAAGCACAAGCAAGGGGCCAGTCATGTCACGACTAGGTTGAGTTGGTAGCGTAACGTGGTGAGATCATGGCTCGTCTCTCTCCCAACCGTTGTGTAGCGAGTGGATGGGTTCGGTACGGAGTAGGTAGTTTGTGGTGTACGGAGTAGTTTAAGTTGAGTATAATAGAACAAGAAGAAGGAGCGATCATGACCCACGACGTAGTGTATGTTCTTGATGTAGTCAGTGTGTTGGACAGAAGTCTTTATGTTACACTTTGTGGTTATGTGTGTTCGATGTTGGGCGGAGGGTGACGCTGTTTGTTCGACCTTTGTTTCTCTTGCTCTATCTGTACCTGTCTGTCTGTATCTTTTCTTGAGTCTAGGATAAATGGACACTTTTTGTGGCTGGGGAGGATAGGGCTTTTATGTTGTTTCTCTGGCCGTTAGTAGAGATTGTATAGAAGGATTGAATTGAGAAAACAGTGTAGTCTTTTACTATTATTTTTTTGAAGTTTCTCAAATATAAAAGAAAGATAATAGGTAAGATAAAAGAAAGAAATTCATGATTAAATTCTAAGAAATCCCGCGCCAACGATGCAGTCACTCCTTCGATGACGTTCCCATGACAAGGCAACGATAGTCAGTCATGAGAGTAAAATGAACGAAATCAACAAAAAAACAATAAAAAAAGCATGAATGAATGAAAAATGAAATAGAAACAAAAACAAACAAATAAATAAGTAAGAAAGAGAAATAGCTAGACAATAGGTAAAAGGAAAAGAAGAGCTCAACCCTTCCCTCACCCCGTACTGTTGGTTGCAACCTCCTCCAACGTCTTGTACCGCCACTCGTATTGAGCTAATTGCTTCTTCTCTGCAGGCGATAGGCTCTTGCCCTTGTCCGCCATTTCTTTCTCCACCTGCTTCAGCATCTCCCAGCGTTTGAGAATCTTTAGCTGGTGGTCGCAGATGGATGTGAGGTTGGTGTCCTTCAGAGCCAGACGTTCCTCTATGGTCGAGTGGTAGGAGAGTTTGGCATGGAAGAGGGCCATGTCGGATTCATCGTACTTGAGGCCTCGGACTTCGGGCATGGTGGTAGTGGTGGGGTAAGGTCCTCGTTGCGGCGGCATTGGTAGTGTAGTGTGGTGTTTGAGAAGGTGGGAGAGACTTTTATAGGTGCGAAGCTCTGCTTTGAGCTTGATGATTGATGTATATGGGGTGGGGGATGAGGACTGGTTTTGGAAAGGAGACCAGGCTGTTGGTTGCCTCGATGCGTGGTACTCTGGGACAAAGTGAGTAGAAAAAGTGGCAGTAGATAGACAACGAGAGGGTCCCTGTGCTTTCTTGAGAGCTTTCTTGAGAGGTAAACAAGAAAAAGCTTGGATGAAGATCAGTTCAAGGGGTTGCTCGAGCTATCTTAATATAATTGACATCTTGCAGCATGACAGTCTCTGTTTGACTTGATGATGGTGCGTCTTGTGATGGTCTCTAGAGGCCAGTCCAATGACAACTCTAGGGAGGTCGTCGGTTGCCATATTGAGATAGACTGTGAAACCATGAGGCCCGTCGCAGCGCAGCAGATGCCTCTGGCAATAGTCAGTGAGCCGTTGGGATTGATGTAAGGCGCCGTTGCCTCAAGTGCTGTGGACCAACAAACCTCGGAATGTTTCAATATTTCCGCCTCGGTCACTCGCCCTACATGCATGCGATGGTGGCGGATTGGTGCAAACATACATAGAGCTGCCATCGTGGACTAAGAGACTGACGGTTAACGGCCACCGAGCACAAACACGGCGTGGGCCATGCGAAATCGTCTGTCCCACGTTGGAACAAAGAAATGTCAACATGTCAGGCTCGACAGAACTAGGGCGGAGTGCCCCAGATGGCCGAAAGCATGCAAGGTAGTCCTTCCGATATAGATGAGACTTTATCCAAATGGGTTGAACTTGCTAAGCCATTTGCAAAATTTATTCGGGTTGACTGAATGGCAAACGTAGATTCCATCCTCCCGAGGGGAGTACTATCATATCAGGGGATGAAGCATGCCCGCTACTTCTTTTGAGCTTTTTGCTTCTCTAAGCCTCTTTTCTCGTTTCGTTTTCTCTCTCTCTCTCTTTTACCCTTTTTTGGTTTCCCCTCTTCTCTTAGTCCCCTTTAATTTCCTATCTATGCCTGATTCGTGCATCGTCCCGTATGACCTGTCGCTAGCCGCGGGATGCGTTGTTGTGCAACACTAGGAGAGACCTATTCTGGCTTAAGAAGGATCCCTTTGAACTTGCTCAGCTATCAAAAAAACTGTTGATAGGCTGTCTGGCAGATACTACCATCTCCGGTCAATCCGGTTTGTCCATTGTGCCAACTGAGCTACACTGTTTATAAAGCCTCGAACCGCATTGCCTAGTCCAGGATATTGGAGAGACGTCACAAGTCTTTTGTCCGTGCATAGGCCAGGGGAACTAATGAAAACGTACACTCAAACGCAAAGATAGAAATGGGAAAATTAAGAAGTAACAGACGAATGTTTGGTTCCGACAACAATCCATGCATGGTTCATGCCTTCATCCGATGCTGGTCATGTGTGCCCGACTGGTTAACGGGCTCCTTGCAAATGCAGTGCAATGTATGTGGGTCATAAAGATCTGGTACTTCTCAATGATTCAAACGGTTGTGGGCATTGACGATAGTGTCAACGGCCAAGCCTCAAAGGGCACGTATGCATCCGGGGGTGTATAAGATCCAATGGCAGCATCGGTGAAAGGTCTGGACACCACACGGGAATGGATAAGATCTGGGCTGTTTAACACACCTTCCAAGTTGATGAGAAAGTCTCAGCACTTTGAATCTTAATCTCAGATGTTCCTTGAAGGAAAAGATCATCTGACTGGCTAGTATGGTGCCACATGAGGCTGGGGACAGGCACCCTTAGGATGAGCCGCGTGATGCTGATTAGGGCTGAAAATAGATATCAATTTATCATTTCCTGCTTCGGCCGAATAGAAGGTTATTCAAATTATCCAATGCGCAATGCGGAGTCACAAAGTATAGAATGTTTAAGACCGAATTGCACCCCAAGCTCTGTTTTGGGATCGCGTGAGCATAAAGGAGATAAATTAGAGTACTAGGCGTGTGATAATTGTCCCAATCAACTAGAGATAAGTGATACTCTCACAATTTTCTTTGGGTCTCTCCTTTTTGGCTTTCTGGACATCTAATCACATCTGCACCAGCCCCACCCCTGGTCTCTCAAGAAATGCCACTATATGTTCAGAAGCCAAATTATGTGATTCTGGAAAGATATGGCATAGCGGCACTGTAAGCTACTCAAATGCCGTAGCTAATCTTTTCGACATCATAGAGATCACGAGTTGGTGCCAGCACCACCTTGAATGAGGGAGGACAGCAGCAAGAGCGCAAGGAACAAGGTTCCTGACGAGTGGAGGCTGTGGACCATAACAACCGGCAAAGCAGAAAAGGTCTGGTAGATATATACTTGGGGAATAATCAACATCACAGTCGCATGACTTGCCTTTTATGATATCTTGCTATGATTGCATAGCGGTGGCATTTCAAGGTGATCATGCCGGCTAATCTCGTGGAACTTGATGGGTGCCGGCGAAACCGATAAACACAGAGTAGGTTGCTGTGGTACTGAGGGGGATGCCAGTCGTTACATCGTGCCATGCAAGCCAATAGAAATCAGCGCAGGGTCCATCTAGAAGAAGTCAGACAAAGTCAACGCGCTTATTTAACTGCGAAGGGGAAAAAAAAAAGAATTATCAGAAAAGGGTTGGATAGCAACGGAAAGTAAAAGCAAATCCATGAGAAGTACGAGACGAAAAGCAGGAAGAAGAGATGAAGTAAATTTTCACATGATGTTATGGTACCACTGCCATTTCCACTGTTGGAAAACAGAGTATAGGAAGGGACCATGAACTGAGATGAGCGACTCCGGGGAAGAACACACCGTAGCTTCATACCTGCCGGATCCATTTTAATAAAATTCAGGGAAACTCCAATTTGTGAAACAGTAACTCCGATGATGGCCTCATTAACATCACCGCTGCTCGTGTGGTACTTGACTACCACCCTCCTGACAACGTCCCTTTCCCGCGCATGATGTAGTAGCGAGGCGACCCCAGGGTCAGAGGATAGATGGTAACACAAACTATGGCAGACAACAAAGCTTCCAGAATGAGTGGAACCTGACGGTCCCGACTACTGGCCGCTTTTGGTGAGCCCGAACGTGGCCACGGTCATACATATGATGCCAGTCATCAAACCATGACGATGCACTGCCACTACCTCACCGACATATTGCAATGTGGACAATATTGCGGGTCCTAGTTTCGTCGGAAACTGGCCAGTCATAAAAATAGATGTACTGATCGAACAGTCTGGCGAGATTGCGGCCAACGATATTGGGTCCTCGCCTGCCCATAGTACCTGACATGGGTCAGAATGAAGGCCCACAAAAATGCCAATATTCCCAAGAGCAGATACAAAGGTTCGAAAAGAGAGTATTGATGCCATGTCATCATGGACGTTGACGTTGCTCATGAGCAGCCAATCGTCAACAATGTATAGAGCTTGATCATTTTCTGAACGGGAAGGATGGGAAAGTCTATCCATGAGCGGAGATTGAGTGCTCTTCTCAAGTCTTCCGGAAGCCAATTTCAACAGGGCGATCCGAGACAGTTTCCTGTAGAAGAAATTCCCTTTCCTATGTATTCCCTCATGATGTCAGCCGTGTCCACTGTCGACAACCGAGACAAAACCAGTTGCGCGTAGGCAATAAATAAGCGGTATGGAGATATCACAAGAATAAAAAAAAAAGGCAACGAGTATTGCATCATTTTTCCGGTGACACAGCTATAATATATTTGCACCAGAGGCTCATTGAGGTCCGAACTATTTGTGTGACACAAGTAACGTAGCCCATGTGTATCAGCTCAGATCGACCACCTTCGCCACAGGAAAACAATGATAGAGGACTGACGTTAGTTCGACATGTTTTCATATAATGCTCCTAGCTTCGTCTTGACAGTCGAGCATGATTGGCTTCATTCAAGAAGCAAGTCCTAAGAAATATGAATGTGTTTTGCTGTGCCTACCAATGGGTCTCCCACTTAGTCTTCTGGTACCAGCTTCGTTAACATGAACATACGACCAGGAGCAGATTAAAGGTTTTTCTTATTCCCTGGGAGTCTGTTCGTTGGTCGAGAAGTCAAGTCCGCCCGCGGCAGTGGCAGATCGGTTGAGAATCAAGGTCTTAACTGAAAGCAGAGACAGGCCCAGCACCTGATGTATGAGTTTTCATTCAGAACAAGTCTGACAACCTTCTTATTCTGTATGCAGAACTCCGGTTTTGCGTTGAGGCAAGGTCAGAATTCGTAAGCACGAGTCATTTTCAACTCAACTCGAAATCCCATGGCGTTCCGTGGGCACTGCCATTAATTACTCCGTACTAGGCAATTACTCACAATTTTTTGATGCAGGGAAAGCGAAGTCTCGAATTTCCATAGAGCAGAGGAGTGACGTTAGACATATCTGATAATAGGATCGTGGTCAGATTGTAAGATGGAGAGGAGGAGAAGAAGAAGAAGACGATGGAGTGAAAATGACAGGGAAAGGACTAAACCCAATGATCGGGGCACATGACCCATGACGTCCCATCATCTCTTCCAGTCACTTACTTCGAATTTACCTTATTCTACTTTCTCAAACACGGTCAACTTTGCATTTAGGATCTCGAATGGCCGCAGATCTGAGGGATGCGATTATTTCTGCACAAATAGTATACCTGCAACGCTGGACGCTTCACAAGCAAAGAATATAGACGACTTTTGATGATCCTGCCGGAACTTTGCTATCAGAAATCCCAAGCACTATGGGGCACTTGGAATTGTCTAACAACGAGGTGCTTCATCTATGAGTGAACAACTTGAAGCCATATATTATCTGGAACATGACGCCTGAATGATAATATGGCGTATACCATTACTGAGCCGCGGGACCTTTGTCCTTTGATTATCACTATCTTGATAAACTAAATGATGTCTGGTAATATGGGAAATTCCTCGGTTGTCTTGTCCAAAGTCAGTTGATTCATTATAGAACCGGGTAACCCCGCCGCCACGGAAGGAAGAGGAGTTAGTGATACTTCCCCGCTTGGATTCATTGATAAGGGTCGCTTTTCCCCTCATGACGCCCAAACGGGTTTCCAGGACTTGCCCTTCCGAGTAATCATCTCAAACAGCGTTCATCATGGCATCCAAAGTCAACATACCCCCGAAGCTGGTGCTAAAGGGTGCCCCAAAAGAAGTACGTTCTGACCGTACAGTTGGCCTGTCATCATATATCCCCTCCTTGCTTCCTATCTCGACGTTGTCTAACTAACCTTTTGGCAGATTGGTCTAGAGCATGGCCGCCAGCTGCAGCATCAAATTAGGAGTCAGCTAGAGATATACAAAGAAATGTTCGAGTACACGTCCAAGATGAACTGGTCGCAGGTGCACGAGCTTGCGGAAGAATTCCGCGCAACATTAGAGCAAAACACTCCCGATATCCATGCGGAGATGTTGGGCATCGCGGAAGGCGCAGGTGTAGAGATGCTTGACATTGTGGCGCTGAATTGTCGGAGTGAGATCTCTCTGGGCCATTTTTCGGATGGATGCACAAGTCTCTCGTGGAAGAAGGGTGAGCGGGGCAGGGTGCTATCGCAGAATTGGGACTGGACTACAAAGGTTGGCAAGAACTTGGCGATCGTGCAGATCGAACAGTCTGATAAGCCGACAATCTACATGGTGACCGAGGTAAGTGATATGTTGTGTATCTTGCATGTCCATATGGGATATCCAGCAGGGGTAACTGGCCGTTGACTTCATATAGGCAGGGATCGTCGGCAAGATTGGATTCAACAGCGCTGGAGTTGGCGTTTGCCTGAATGCCATAAAAGCACCTGTATGTGTCAGCTCCAAGGTCCCTATCCATGTGGCGCTTCGGCTGTGTCTGGAAAGTGTCTCTGTGGACACGGCACTAGAACGACTGAACTCCCTCGGGGGTGCAGCCTCTAGTCAGCATATCCTTTTGGCAGATAGTTCAAAAGCGCTGGGGCTTGAGCTATCTCCCAACGGCGACGTTTATCTTCACGAGGACGCCAACGGGATGGTTATACACACCAATCATTTCATCGAGAACAAGTCTGTCCAGGAGCCACCATGGCTTCCCAGCTCTCCAGTGCGACTGAAGCGATGTCGAGAGCTTTCTCGTGAACTCCTTGAAAAAGGCGTTGCTGGGGACAAAATTACCCCAGCCCTTCTTCGAGAAAAGATCTATGCCGACAGATACAATGCACCAGAGGCTATCTGCTGCTCTAAGATCCTGTCGCGACATCCAATTCGGCAAACCTCTACTCTGTTCAACATCGTGATGAATCTGGAACCGGGAAAATTGAGGGCGGAGGTTGTGTTTGGACGGCCTGGATATGAGGAAGAGAGTGCTGTAGTGAAGCTACCCATGACGACTGAAAAACGACGGTTATCGTGGTTGCTTCGCTTATTTGGCCTCTGAAAAAGGGCCACTTACTTGTCTGCTGGATACCATGCTATCACCCGGAGAAGCAAACAATAGGAGTATTAGATAGACAAGTCCAATGGTAATATCAGAACACTGAGGTAGTGATTCTATCCTAAGTTTCTATAAGCAAAGACGTATGGCCCTTGACTGCGGGAAGAGCGGACGATCTTCTATCGAAAGCTCCGGCTCGTAGCAGCGATACTCCCTAATTATAGACTGTCTCGAAGCAACATCGAAAAAATAAAATCATCATAGCCCACTGATCACTTTCTCTAGTAGTGCTGAGGTAAGTTCCTTATCGGGGAATTTGATCCGAGGTTCGGACTTCTGATGGTCGAATACTCGCGGGGAAATTCGTCATCGATAAGGTTAACGTAGTAGATAGTCAGTGTTGCACCTTGCTTGGGGTGGAGAATCCCTTTCGGATTCCGACCTTGCTTTTTACCACCACCAATTCCTCCTCTGTTGGCCAAAGACATTTCACCTCTTCCTATCTGGCTCGCTGGAAGAAGTTCACTCATGACCAAATGGCGTCGGCTACTGGAATCCCTCAGGAACACCCGCAAACCATCACTGGGCGTGAAGATGAACCTCTGCTAGGTTCCCCGGGCGATGTCGTCCAGGACGACCAACAGCCCATTTTTTACAATCTCGTCACTGGTGCGTCGATCTATTCGGAAATTGGATCAAGTCTGGTGACACTGATGATTTGATCCAGGAACGGCGTCGGTGGCACAGTTCGGCGTCTGGCTGGTAAATTGTCCCATCCAGACCGACGATCTCAAATCTATGGGACGATGAAAGAATGACGATGATACTGATTGATGCCATTCCAGCTGGCCATCCTGGTCTGGTCAAACGTCTTGTCCCATCCATGGATACTCTTCTCTGCTCATCCAGTGAGTGGGACCTCCGACATCCTATGCGAATGTGTAGATATCAAAACCGCTGATCACTGTCACAGCTCCTCAACTCAACGGCTATTCTTCTCCAAATCCAAGCTGCCCTGATCCTGCAACCCACGGTGACACCCCAGCAAAAGCTACTCGGCACCCGCATCCACTACGGTATCCAGGCCGTCAGCATCCTGGGATTCATCAGTGCCTTTATTGTCATTGAAGTCAACAAGGGCGATCATGCCCGCCTGACGTCGGCGCATGGCATCATGGGCCTTGTCACGTACATACTCATCCTCTTGCAGGCCATTGGGGGACTGGTGCAATATTTCTTCCCCACGCAGGTGCTGGGAAATGTCGCCCGCGGTAAGGCGATGTACAAATATCACCGCATGGTCGGGTACATCTTGATGATGCTAGAGCTGGCTACTGTCGCGGCCGCTACGCAAACCTCGTTCAATCTGTCTGTGCTGGCGATTCCGCTCTGGGCAGTGCTGTTAGCGGCGGTTTTGATTATCGCTGGACTGGGGGCGAGGGCGAAGAAGCAGAAGCTAGGCCTGTAATTTTCTACTATTGCCTGCCTTGTGTTTCTCTAATTCTCATCTTGCGTATATCTCTGGTTGGGAGACAAGAATGTCCGGGCGTGGTGGTTGGACATTTAACGATTTACATGGAGTGACTTGATATTTAATAATTCTATGGGAGTATTTATCAACCGCAATTCTCAAAATTCTCATGTAGATCCTATTATATACTACAGTTCTATAGTTAATATATTTGAATTCCATGATTTGACAAAAAGGTACAGAGCAAGCAGATTTCCCGAACAGGATAAGCGTCGCTGATCGTCCGATGTCTTCTTTTCTCCCGAGTATCCCATTCCACTGTCCGCGTTAATTCCCTTCATTCAACCCTTTCTCACTCACACCGTCATGGCGCCTGCGAGGCCCAACTTTGTCTGCCTGCAGTGCAAAATGACCTCCTCGCGATCCCCTGTCTCTGCAATCCTCCGTCGTGCCTTTTCCTCCTCGTCCCGTCGTCCCGAGTCAATTCGACCCGCAACCGCTCCGAAACCCACCCCCGATGTCAAGCACATTCGGCAGCACGCAGAACTATACTCCAGGAATAGCGTCGATCGCAATTACTCCGCGCATGCTGATTATCCGGCCCAAATTTTGCAGCTGTCCGAGGAGGCCCGCCGTCTCGACCACGACCTCAACGCTCCGCGCTCTCGCATCAAGCAGTTGGAGAAGGCCATCGGCCAATTGGCCAACGCTGCTCGACAACAGCAACAACAAGGCATAGAAGGGACAGAAAACGATGGAAAACAACAAAATGAGCTAGCAGCGCTTCGTGCGGAAGCCCAGAAGCTGAAAGATCAATCGCTTACGATGACCACGCGACGGACCACTTGCACGGACGAGATTCATCGGCTCGCCCTCTCGCTTCCCAACCTATCGAGCGCAGATACCCCGGTTGGCACGGAACCCGCCCTCGTCGAATACCTCAACTTCAACCCGGAAGCCCCGCCAGATTGGGTCCGGCATCCTGACCCCTCCCGCTCACACGTCGGGATCGGCACCTCGCTCGGTCTGATCGATTTCACCAGTTCCGCAACGACCACCGGCTGGGGTTGGTACTTCCTCACAAATGAGGGCGCGCTGATGGAACAGGCCTTGATCCAGTACGCCCTCAGCGTGGCT
This sequence comes from Aspergillus taichungensis, assembly GCA_002850765.1. Taxonomy (NCBI): domain Eukaryota; kingdom Fungi; phylum Ascomycota; class Eurotiomycetes; order Eurotiales; family Aspergillaceae; genus Aspergillus; species Aspergillus taichungensis. Next base: position 29,153 of record KZ559622.1, read on the forward strand.
CGCAAGCACGGCTGGAAACCGGTGTCACCGCCCTCGATCGTCTACTCATACATCGCCGAAGCGTGCGGGTTCCAGCCCCGCGACCAGCACAACGAGCAACAGATCTGGTCCATCGAGCAGAGCGACAAAGACAAGTCTAAACCGCAGCGGTCGTTGACCGGCACCGCCGAGATCCCACTAGCCGCCATGCACGCAGGGCGTGACTTCGACGCCGCCGACCTGCCCGTCAAGCTGGTAGGCCCGAGTCGCTGCTATCGCGCCGAGGCCGGATCCCGCGGCGTAGACACCAAGGGTCTGTACCGCGTGCACGAATTCACCAAGGTCGAAATGTTCGGCTGGGCCGACAACGTTGCCGCCGCAGGGGGCAAGGCACCCGCGACGCCCACCTCAGACGACCTCTTCGCCGACCTCCTCGCCATCCAAACCGAGATCCTGACTTCTCTCGGCCTCCCATGCCGCGTGCTCGAGATGCCCACAACAGACCTAGGCGCCAGCGCCAGCCGCAAGCGCGACATCGAAGCGCTCTTCCCCTCGCGCCTGCGCCCTTCTTCTTCTTCTTCCCCCTCCTCGGTCCCCGACCTCGACTCCGCATGGGGCGAGGTCACATCCGCCTCCATCTGCACGGATTATCAGAGTCGACGACTGGGGACCCGCGTGCGCGGCGGCACAGCCAAGGACTCTCGATTCCCGCACACCGTCAACGGCACGGCGATGGCCGTCCCGCGCGTTCTGGCTGCTATTCTTGAGAATGGGTGGGATGCAGAGCGCAAGGTGGTGGTTGTTCCGGAGGTGTTGCGATCGTGGATGGGCGGTATAGATGTGATCGGGAAGAATTAGGGCCTATCAAGTTTACTGTATAGTAGAGTGAATGATGTGTATGTGTGTGTATTATAGTTACGATCGATGTCGATATATAGTATTCTCCAATTAGACGAGCGTTGACCATCTATTTCCCTACAGCTCTGCAGCACTGTGGCACCCTTAAATCACTAATCTACGGCATTACATCCAGCGTAAGAAGCACATCATAGTTTCATTCCTTATCAAAACATAAAACGTGTGTATGCAGCAAACAAATTTCATAACCCGTATATGGAATACAGAGGTACTAACCTAAAGGTAAATGGATATCGTAACTTCGTGAAGACATGAGCGTAAAAACATGAACATGAACATCAAACATCAACATCAACATGCAAGTGAACATAAACGTAAACAAGACTCCGCGTACCATCATCATCATCGTCATCATCATCTTCATAATTGGCGATCGGTTCGACTGGAATGAAAACACCTACCGAAAATAGATTGAAAACCCAAAGAACGAGAAAAGAAAAGAAAAAAGAAAAAAAAAAAAAGAAAAGTAGATGAAAGGCCGCGCAGATCTAATTAACTCCACGGGATATCTTCATCTTCCACCTTGATGCATGTCAGATAAGGAAGACCTGTGTCGCTGAATTCTCCACCCTTCAGGTCCAGCTCGAGGAAGTTGCGCATGAGCGGCTTGACTATTTCCCGGGCGAGACGCTTGATCTCGTCCATCTTGCGCTCAAAGCGTTTGAGAATGTCCCGTGTGTAGAGGGACTCGGAGGACGGGGTGGGGTGGACTTTGAGGAACTTTTTGAGCTCGTCGTGCGGGAGGTAGGCTTGTGATGAGGGCGTGCCGATGAGTCGGTATACTTGAGCGGCGGACAGAGGAGAGGGCCCGGGCTTGGAGGCACTCGATGATGGGTGGTGGTCCTGTTGCCGGTGGTGACTGGTGGAATGGGAAGGGCGACTGGTGGTGGGGGTGTTCGTGGCCGTGTAGGCATTTGAGGACGTGTTTTTGAGAATGGGAGCTGGCGGGGGCGTGGTACTGTCGACTAGCCACTGCCGGAAGAGCGAGATGGCTAGCCAGTCGAGGTAGGCGTTTGTCGGGGTGACGCGCTCGCCACGCGAGGTAGTCAGGGTCAGCCGCAGGAGCTTGGAGTCGATGCGCGCCTTCATGTACTCCAGATCTTCCACCTTGTCCTCGATGATGTCCAGTACGGTGCTTGGTAAGGGGGAGTAGGGGCCGTTCCGCAAGTGAGGCAGTCCTGCGGGCCATTGCCCGACCACATGGATTAAGGCCTCTGCGAAGATGACCCGACTCCTTGCGAGGTATCCTAGCTTCAGGTAGCTCGGTGGATATTTTGCGATCTGCTTGAACAGACGCGACCCAAAACCGAGAAGATGGTGGTCTACCCGCGGGCCGGTGACTGGGAGCGCATCGTACATATCAGCAAGCGCAAGCAGCGACCTGCATTCCGAGTACGCCGTCGCGATGTTGACGCTGTTGAGCACCGGCGCGTGATTGTAGAACAAACGGAAGAGATTATCGTAGTCGCGGATGGTCGGATCCACCCCCGCGTTCCCCATCCGCGATGCGTGCGGGACATTCACCACGGACTGCATTCCAGCCAAGTTCGCCATTGACCGCACAAAGCCCGCTTGCGTGTTGGAAGGTTTGGTCATTGCAGATGGAGATTGACATGCATCGCTCGTAAAGGCACTGGAAAAGCTTGGGGCCTAACGGTGGACATTATGCCTTGTCAGAGGAAGAAAAGCAGACACGCGCGTAGTATGTGTACGAACCTTCTGAACAAGTATCGGCTCCTCGTCCTCCGCCTTGTTTTCCCAATCCAACTCGTACCGCCATCTCCGCTTCTCTGGAGGCCAGTTCAATGCTCCAATTTCCGACTGGGCCAGAGTTGATCCATTTGACAACGACGAGTTATCCTCGCTGATTCTCGACATGAACCCTGGGTCCGGATTGGAGGGCTTGGGGGGCGCTTGTCGCGACCACTCCTCCCGCGTACTCGCCTCAAAAAACCCCGAGCACTGGCAAAGGATCAGTCGATGAACAAGATATCGCCTTTCCTGGCTGTTCGCGCGGATCACGATCTCCACGTCGCCGGTGTGGGTGAAAATAGGAAAGTCATTCTGGGACTGATGGGCGAGACCACCATGGTGGGAGCGACTCGAGCGATGTCGCCGGCCGGTGGAGTGGCGAGACACGGACGATGGAGCACTCGGCAGGGGCACAGAGCGGTCGACTACTTGAGCCTGAGAGACCATATCGGCGGTAGTGGCAGCACTGGTGGTAGCAGAAAGACCCTTGGTGGTCATGGTCAGCCCCGGCGCTTTAGAAACCGAGTGCGCGGTGATCGAACACCAGACCGCCGTACGCGGGCCTTCATTCAAGAACCAGCGTGACGCGAGAATCGAGAAACCGGAACTGTCGGACGGAGCGGAGGAACTGGGTGGTTGTTGTCGGAGGGATTTTATCGAAGGCGACCAGGAGTCGGACGGGGTCTGTCGTGTGGCGGATTTCCCACAGCTACTAATCCCCGCCGCGCCAAACAGACGGGCGAATCAAGCCTCACGGTTCAATCCTCGAAGAGGGTTTCAAAAGGCACCGAAAGGTGTCGAGGCAGAGAGCCAGGTGGTTGGACCAGAAATGAAAAACGACAACAAGGGAACAAGGCGGGCGCTGATATGATAGAATGGGGTCCACCAGCTGCAAGTGGGACTGCAGTTAATCAATCACCGTCAAAACCACAATGGTAAACAAACAAATGGGCGATTCCACTGATGAGACTAGTCTCTGGTGGGAGACCGTGTATGGAATGATGCAGGGGTAGATCCAACACAATCCAGAGCCACCGATGAGGGGACGGAACCATCAATCATCAATCCTTGGAAACATCATTTGACCTTGAAGTTTATCCACTGTGACGATTACCGACACTCAAACTGATACCGGTGGAAAATGGAGATCAGCCATCTAGACTCTGTCCCTTCTCTGCATTTCACTCTGACATCATACCGGACTGTAGGGTCTCCAATGGATTGGGTCAATGAGGAACAATGGCTTTCTGGTTGACTCAATCGTTAGAAAGCGATAAGGGCATCGATGACATCTCTATCCCATCGATCGACGCGTGGATCTGAAACTGGATCTGAAATCGAAAGTAAATCTGAATCTGAATCTGAATCTGAATCTCGATGACAATACAACTGTATAATTAGTCATCTGTATTGTGACTCAGCAATACCCCGCCAGCACATGATCATCTTCACGTTTACCCGATACGGAAATAAACTTATTTGGTTCCCCCGGCCGACTCCGGCGAAGCTTTTCCTCGTTTTCCCCTGCTTCTTCCTCATCATCGGTTTTCGGATGGAGCTACCCTCATAGAGGAAACATATCCTATTCTATTACTTCGTTGCCTCCATCCCTTAGTCCACGACCCTTCTCCCTCCCCATCCATCCGCGCCGTCTCTCGTCTTGGAGGAATGTTCGCCAGATCCATCTCGACTTGCTTGACCGGTTCCTCCTGACCGTATACGCTTTAAGAATGACGAGTATCATGCTGAAATATCTGTCCCAAGCATTTCAAAGCTTCAGTATCCCGTCATGACGAAGGGCTGCTATACCTGTCGTCGCCGTCGGGTCATCTGCGACAATGGCCTCCCGTCGTGTCGAAAATGTCGGGATGCGGGCAAGGAATGTCTAGGATATCAGAAGCCTCTCGTGTGGGTAAAAGGTGGTTTGGCCAGTCGGGGCAAGATGATGGGTCGCAGTTTCGACCAGACTGGGAAACATTCGACCACCTCGGAGGGCACGGATTCTTCCATGGTGGGACCGTTGCGTGCCGTCGGCGCTCCCGACCAAGATGAACATGAATCACAGCAAGACAGTTCGCAGAGGCCAACGATGCTCATGGCATGCACTTCGCCGCCTCGGCCCCTCGTGGACCCCCTATTCCAGGACTTGAATCCCCTAATGCGGTTCTACGTCGTTCATTGTACGTGAAAAGAGTCATCCCTCCTCCATATCTCTTGATGGCACCACTAACGCTCTCAAGTCAACCAGAATGTAGCAAACAATCTGACCTTGTACACCGACGTGCAAAATCCGTTTCTTGAACTCACTCCCCTGATCGGTGGATCGCCCAGCCTCACCTATGCTCTCACCGCCACCGGAGCTTTGCACTATACAATCATGGCCCACGATGACGTCTCACTCATGCCGTGGTCGGCGGACGGTACCAATTTGACGGGGTCCTGGCTGTCCGTGCAAGAGGTCGAAGATGCTGCGATGAGCTCCATGGCGCGGCGCCCATCGTCCAAGGCGTACGAGCAGTTTCTCGGGCTTAAACAACGCGCACTGCAGCAATTGTCGCGTGATATTGAAGACCCGGTCCTGCGCAATGACACCCGGACATTAATCACTATCGTGGTCCTCGCATTGATGGACGCCATCGAATCTGGAGGTGGAGCGTGGAAATACCATCTGGAAGGCGCAAAGCGACTGCTACAGACCCGGCAACAAGACAGTAATCGTAGCCAGGCACAGGGCATCATCGAATGGCTAGACACATCCGCCATTGACGGATGTCTCATGTGAGTTGTCACCTTCTCCAACCTATCCCTGACAGCAACAGTCAAACTGACCCGTTTTTCCCACATCCAGCATCCAACTCATGGGGTCTACACTCGCGCGACCAGGCTCTCTCTCAAAGCCATTCTACTCAACCGCCGACATGTCAGCGGCAGTCTTGAAACGTTTGGAAGAAACATCCTGGGTAGGATGTCCCGCTTACCTACTCGAGGTCATCTTCATCGTCCACGCCTGGTGCTCCGGACCGAACGCCGGCCCCACCTCCCGCCCCAAGATGATTTTCCCGTCAGCCTTCCTGGCCAAGAATGCGGATCCGCTCGAGTCACCCCGGTCCCTCCTCCACCATATCCAAGCCTTCGACCCAGCCGCCTGGGCGGAGACAATGCAAAGTTACGTCTTCCTCCCAGACCTGACCATGCGCATCGCCCTAGCAACCATCTACCGCGCCGCCGTCTATCTCTACGCAAGCCGCGTCCTCTGCCGATCCCGCGACGGTCCCATGCTCTCCCTCGCCAGCGGCCTGGGCATCCCAAGCGACCACATCGACGTCGCCAACCTCCTCATCCGACAGATCTCGCTGATCCCCGTCGCAGACCCACACTTCAAGTGCCTCATCTGGCCCACATTCATCGCAGGCGCAGAGTGCCGCGACCCGTCGCTGCGCCCGTTCCTCATGGAGAAGCTCAGCGCCTTGTACTACGATATCACCAGCATCAATGTCCGCAACGCGGCATGGGTGCTGAGCCTGATGTGGCGGAAGCGCGACCAGAAACGCATGGAGAAGGCCAGTCGTCGATGGGAGCCTTCTCTCGGCGCCTCTTCTTCTTTTAATTCTACCTCTCATCCCTTTCACGACATGAATGACGACGACGACGACGACTTCGATTGGATCCAGGAGCTGGACGAGTCGCGCATAGATTGGTTATTCATCTGATAATCATGCCTGGGACGTGTTCTATGTCTGTCCTTCCACCGTACATAACACATATGAAACATGTATATAGTTATCTATAACCCATGTGGGCAGCACATACAACTTGCCAGATACCTACGTAACAAAAGTGAATAATACGAAAGAAAAAGCCAAATGAGATTCTCTAGTTATGAAAAAACATAAAAAATAGGACTGATAAATAAATAGATGAAATAAAAGAGAAAGGCAAAGGCTAATAGAACCCACGAGGGAGAAGAAGAAGAAGAAGAAGAAGAAGAAGAAGAAGAAGAGAAGGCGCTCACGATAGATATTCAACCGAGTGGTATAGAAAGACAGAAACACATTTCACGCTTGCCAGATAACTGTTAACGCTCATAGGCCAAACCGGATAGGTGTGTACTCGTCCTTTGAATACCGAGATATGCGAAAAGAAGAGACGTTGAGCAGGTCTAGCTCGGAGGGATCCCCGGTATATGACGTAGTGCAGAAGGTAGAGAGGAGAGGGACTATGGGAATGAGGGTCAGGATGGGTTCGGCTCAAAGACACAAGAGAAGAAAGAACAAGCTAGCTGAGGCATAAATGCATGCGCGCTTCCTTCTAAATGCAGCAGTCTTCTCAGGAGATCAAAATAGATGTAAAAGTTATAAGAATAATATAGCCCGCTTGTCGTTGGAAAGAAAAAGAAAAAGAATGAAAGAGAAACAAAAAACAATGCAGAGAATGTTTGATCATGTCGCCAAAAAAAGAAGAAAAGAAAAGAAAAGAGAAAAAAACTGTAACTTTCACAATGCAAGCAAACAAATGAGACAGACCCTCACGATGGGGTCATAACTGAGAAACCCATTGGTATCAACAGAAGCCAAAAAAGGCCAAAAAATAATCAGAATAACATCGAACAGAAGGAAATAGGTCTCAGCGACACCAGTCGCCCACGCTGGGTAATTGCAGGATCAAACAAAATAGAACAGGGAAAAAAGGAAACACGAACGCTATATCGGTGAAATGTTGGAGAATTTTGCGACCCGGCGCAGCGAGGTTTTCAAATCAAACAAAGGAGAGAGGAAAAGAAAGAAGGGGAGAGATTCCAAGGCCGTGATGGCCTCTAAAAAACCGCGGATAGGCCATTCCTCGAATGGCGTCTGCTGAACCGTTTCCGTCCTTTGACGGATTCGTTGTCGTTGCCTTGGTGCTTAACCAGGGTGGCTCGTGCGGCCGATGGGCCGTCGCGATGCACGTCGGAACTCCGGTCCAGAGTGTTGGCCTGGCTGGACAGTTCCGACGACAGATCCCGGAACGCGTCGTCACCGGAATAGCCATTCTGCTGCGACAGAGCCATCTCCTTGGCTCGATCAAGCGTATCGAGCCATTCCTGTGCCGACAAGGCGGTGGCTCCCATGTTGCTGGACGACGGTTTGGGATCTTCGAAAACAAAATGTTTGTCTCGCTAAACACGGGCCGGTCAGTGATACAGCCCGAAGTATGATGGGGGTTTATATAGAGAAGGGGGAACCTACCGTGTCTACAATCCAACAGGAAAAGCCTTTCGAATCCGCCGATGTGCGATAATGGGTCCCCGGTGCGAGCAGCGACAGCTCCATCTTGGCTTTCTTCTCGTCTCCCCCCGACGCCGCCATGATGATTCGCCCTGAGGAGGTGACCATGACCAACCGTTGTCGCTTCTTCGTCGTACTCCCGGCAAAGAACCGCGAGAATTTCTTGTGCGGTTCCACCTCACCGCCACTGTTCTTGGACGCCGGGCTGTGCGAGGCCGGGGAGGACAGAACGACCCAATTCCCCAATTTCAAGATTCGTTCATTGGTCTTGGTGAGCACAGGAGACCACTCGATATCCAGCTGACTGGGGGGTGGCAACTCGGTGATGAGTCTCGGCACCATGCGAGAAGTGGCGTTGGTGGTGGGGTGGGAGGGCGCGGCATTGATGCCCGGGGGGTAGCTGTCGCCGCCGTCGGCGCCGTTCAGCTTGATGGGCTCGCGCGGGGGTGGCACGTAGGCCTTCAGGCGCGGGGCTTTTCGCTTCCACAGCTCGGGGCCCCACGTCATCCCGTGGAAAAACTCGTGGTTCTTGATGTGCTCGATGGGCAGTCGACGAGCGGGATCTAACACGAGGAGTCGCTCGACGAGATCCCGCGCGACGGCGGGAAAGCCGAGCGGAAACTCGTAGTCGAGGGCGACGATTTTCTGGAAGGTCTGGTACTCGTTCCCGGCCTTGAACGGGGGCCGGCCGGCCAACAGTTGGTAGATGATGCAGCCAAAGGCCCACAGGTCACTGGCCTTGCAGGCGTTCTTATCCGTCAGGAGTTCCGGGCTGACATACTCGGCCGTGCCGACGAACGAGCTGGCCCGGTCCTCCTCGGAGATATCGGCCGCGTCGAGCGGGGGCACCCCGGTCGAGTTGGCACCGGGTTTCCGGGCAGACTTGAGGATCTTGGCGGTGCCAAAGTCGGTGATCTTAACGTGCATCTGGCTGTCCAGGAGCACGTTCTCGGGTTTCAGGTCGCGGTGAATCACGCCGCGCTTGTGCATGTAATCGATGGTGTCCAGGATCTGCGCGCCGTAAAAGCGCGTGCAATCCTCGTCGAAACTCGACATGCGTTTCAGCACCCCCAGCAGTTCGCCGCCCTTGCAGAGATCCAGCACAAAGTATAGCGAGCGCTCGTCCTGGAAGGTATAGTAGAGTCGTACGATTCCCGGATGGTCCGTCAGTCGGTTCAGGGTGTCCTTCTCGATATTCACGTATTTGACCTTCTTCTCCTTGATGATGTGGCGCTTATCGAGGATCTTGATGGCGTACTCCTTGAGAGTCTGGCGGTCCGTGCCCAGCACGACGGTGCTGTAGGATCCTTCTCCGAGGGTGTTGGCGAAGATGAAATCGCGGACCCCCTTTTTGATGTATCGCGCGACGGGTTTCCCCGTGGAATCGAGCTCTTGCCGGACGGAGACGGCGGCGCCCCGATCCTGCCATTCCTCACTGCTTGGGGTCGGACCATTTTCCATGCCGTAGGGGGTCCCCGACAGCTGAGCCGGCGGGCCTCCGCGCGCGTGGGCCCGCGACGACTGGCGGATGGGGGCATTTCCGGTGGGCAATTGGGCGGTTCGGTAGGCGCGATCGCTGTGGCTGTTGTCGCGGGTGGGAACGCCGGCCTGGTAGGCGGCCGAACCACCGCGGGACTCCGCCCGGGCGAGGCTTTCAGACGCTGACGAGGCGGCGGAATCGGTGCGGATCCGATAGGAGTCCCGGGCGGCCAACGTGGAGGTGGAGCCGTTGGCGTACAGACCGGACAGAGGGCGGGAGGAAGTGGAGGGGGTGGACTGATGGTGGTGGGCGGAGTAGGGAGTGTATTGGGGGGACGTTTGCTGCTGCAAATCCAAATAGGGAAGGTAGGTTGAGCTGCGGTTTTCCTGGGAGAATGACGGATCGGGTGTATCTGGGGAGATGTCGTGTGAGGGTAGTACGGAGAGTTGGGGGGGAGAAGCTGCTAAGGCACTGCCCGACCGTTCGGGCAATGTCGCTTCGCGCGTGAGATCGGACGTTGTTGTTGGAGCCGACGCGGCCATGGGGACGGGGGTCACCGCATCTTCGGATGAATGCAAGGACGAGTCATCGGGGTTTGCGATCCGTAAGCCTCCCAGAGACTGGGATAGGCTCAGATCTCCATCCATTATGGGCATGAGGAGGAGTGGTGGGTGGGCGGGGGGGGGAGGTGTTGGAGGTCGAGAAGCGTGGAGGTCTGGATGAAAGGAAGTTTGCGGCGGAAGGATCGAAAGGGGGGGTTTTGCGGGCCCAGGAGGGGGAGAAGGTGCGGGAGGTGGGCGTGAGTGTATTGATTGTAGGAAGACGCCCACCACAACAGCACCAGGAGAGAAGGGGGAATGCAGCGAGGATCTTGGGAGAGAAACGGGTGGAAAGGAGAGCTGAAGGAGAGGGAGAGGAGGGGTTGGTTTGAGGGGGGAAGAGAAGAGGAGGGAGGAGGGGGAGAAGGGCGGGGAGAGGGAGGAGAGAAGGAGAGAAGGAGAGAAGATGGAGATGGATGAACGAACGAAAGAATGAAGAATGGAGTATTGACGGAGGAGAGAGAAGAGGGAGAGGAGGAGGAAGAGGAAGAGGGGAGAAGATGAGTCTCCGTCGTGGTCGAAGTGGTGGTAGTAATAGCAGTAATAGTAGTAGTAGTAAGATCAGTGAGCGGTCGGAGCTGGAACGGGTTGGGATTGATCGGACATCATCCATCCAACCACACTAATTCACAAACGAAGAATTAAAAGGAATAGAAGAATCAAGAGAACAATATGACAAGATTCAAATAAATCGAGATCAAAAAAGACTGAACTGCCGATCCACGAGAAGGGATCCGACCAAGGAGAAAGGGTCAAACTACAGGGACTACAAGGAAAAGACTACGATCCGATCTCCCTCGATATCATGATCCTCATTCTCATTCAGGATTTTCGACCATCTCAGCCTGATGACGCTCTATGCTCTCAAGGTGGACAGATTGGACAGAAGGCTCAGAAAGTACAAATGAACCAATCTTATAGACATGTACGCCACGAGGTTATTATTAGTAGCATTCGGTAGGCAGAACTAATCTTCGAATTGCCTTAGCTTGGCCATATCGTGATTACCTTCTGTAGGAATATTTGAAATAATCATGGATTAGTATTTTTTGAATTGAATTGAATTGAATTATCATCGAAGAATAAAAGTGAATCAGGTTAAATAAATATAATCATAGACAGCGGGTTCCTAGGCCTGTAAAGCAATATCAGATAAAAAGAGAACAGAAACACAAATCCAATCGAGACTTTCAGGTCTCTACTCAATCACAAATAATACTTTGGATTGTGTCAATCCTTTAATCCGTTAGATCCTGCCTTCTCTCACTAATGACGCTGATAAATTCCCTGCCACCTGGGTAGCACCATCGCTCCTCCCTAAATATCAACAGTAGACCTTCACACTCAACTACAGGGAGCCATCATCTGTAGATGTCCTTTTCCAGCTATTATATCTACCTAGATATTATATCTACACATCCGACCAAGTATATCCCATCCACACCAATAACCGTAATCATGCTCCAACACAAACCAACCCGCATCACCCTAGACGAAACGGACCTCTGCCACCACCTTGCCCACATCTACGCGCGCCATCCAGAGTACTACCACTACTTCTCCGAAGGCGACGACTACATAGATGGCCAGCCGTCTGTGCACTCGGACACCCCATCATCCTCGGCTCCCACCCATATATCAGAGTCGATCTGTGATAGGGAGGATGACGCGCCTGCTGGCCAGGATCCATATCACGGTCCTCTGAGTTGTCATACCACTGCCGAGATCATCCCTTCGTCTCGTTCGAGCTCAGGTTCTGTTGATGGAGAGAACAGTCCCTGTTCCTCTGGTGGCAGTGACAGTGATGACGAGATCGCAGTTAAACCCCTGGAATGGAGTGGTGGCTCCAGGTCGCCGTGGGTTACTGCTCGTTACGCGGACGAGGGGTGTCGTTCACGCCCACAAGATGATACACTTTCTATTCACCCAGACGCACAATCAGACACTTCTAGTCTTCACACTGCAATATTCAGCACAGTGTATGATAAGGTGTTGGGGTCTCTTCCTAGCCAGCAGGATCTCTTTCATCCACTCAAGCCTCTGCTGTACTCACCCCTCCTCCAAGATCGTCGTGAGTCTGTTTCCACTTCAGAAGCTGTTACCACAGGTGATGAATGCCAAACTCAGATAAATAACATAGGTAGAGACACTTGAGTTTGTTTGTCTGGATTATTTTGAATGAGCTGACAGACACAGACGGATCACCCACACAAACCTGCCTCATACTCAACAAAGAGATTGAGGAGCTTTGTGCAAACACCACCGGCGACTCTGACCACCACTCGACGGGTGGTCTGATGGTGCAGTTGACCAATCTCATCGATCTCGCTTTGAGTTCTTTCCCAGGCAATACTGTCTATCACGCAAACAGAATGGCCAAGAGAGGTCGTGCCGGAAAGAAACAGGACAAGGCCGGTATGAAAAAGGAGTCTTCGGGTCTGGTCAGTATGAATTTTGAGAACGGTAACATCCCGGTGTGGGATATCAATGAGAATGCGAGCTCGCCTCATGCCGAGGAAGAGGTACGCACCGGAACAATAACATCACAGGCATCATCTATTGACCATCTCAATTATCACAGAGAAAAGAAACAAGCGCATCAGACATGGAAGTAAAGATCGCCCCCGTCGACAGACGCTGTGATTTTTCTGCCGCCATGCTGCGTGAGACGAACGAGCCCCCCCGCCCCTATGACCGCAGCATCCTCGACGTAGACCCTCGGACCACGTTCGTGAACGAAAATGTCATCGACACCAAGCGTCGTGGACAGGACAATGAGACCCATCCTATCATGTACCCCGTCCGTCCCGAGAGAAAGGCGGTGGTGAGTCTCCTTACCGTTCCCGATGTGCATGCTGAACTGACCGGAAGGCCAATGCAGAACCACGGTCTCGTTCATCCCATCCTGATGGAAGCATATCACTTCCACAACTACGTCAACAGCCTCATCATCGAAGTGAAAGGCAGTCGCGTCGACGACATCACTGAACTCGGCTTGAGAGACCTGGAGCCGTTCAAGGTCTTGGACGACGAGACCGTCCAGCCAGGCGGTGGCGACGAGAATGTTGAGTTGGACAGTTGATTGATTGATCGATCGCGAATGGAGGAGATTAGTTACTCAGTTGGTTGGCGTGTTGCCTTGAGAATTGTCGTTGTTGGTGACTAGTCTGATGTCTCATGTCTCATGTCTCATGTCTCACCCCACCAGACTCTCGCCCCATCTGGCGGGTCTTGCAGGTACTCGGTTTCCCAGAATAGATCCAGTTGAAGCCGCAAAGGATGGAAGGGTCATCTGACATGAGATGAGATTGGAAGTGGATTGATTGACGAATAATGGCAACGTACTTTCATGTATGCACACATGCTTGTTGTACAGTGCGGCAGGCGCAGTGAGATCAGTCGGGAAAATATTAATATGCTGTACATCCACTCCATACAGAGTACTGTAGATCGTAGACACCGTCCTCTGTCTAGCGTCGATGAATATATGAGACTGTCCCTGTAATTAGCAGAACGATTCGGTAGATCAGTGCGTTAGATATTGTCAGTCTTTTGCAAGTTTCTATATTTGCTCTATGTGAGACATCCAACCGCCGCTCTGAGATGTCAACTGTCATCGGTTATTACTCACCGTTATCTACAAATAAAATAAGAAAATTAAAATGAAAACCAAAGTAATATTAAATTAAGCCCAGCAAGTATCCGTATCCGTGCTCTGTACTCTGTACTCTGTACATGCTGATACACATACGTATCTTGACTTGAGATTGGAAATCCTTCAATGCACCGTCAAGTAATACACGATGCATCCGTAGCGACTTCATTCGCCTCGCCAGTCAGTCAGTGATGCGCAATTCGAGCCCTCGAATGATCCATACATGCCGACGCAGGCTGGCGTAGTCAGGATAAAACAAAATCAAATACAGTAAGCGAATTAAGAGAGATGGGAAGAAAAAACGAGGCTGAAGCGTTTGACCATTCGAAAAGGTAAGTTAGTGGGATCAATCTGTACTCTGATGTAATATGGATGGAACCCGTGAGTTGCGTCCAAACTAATTACAACTCTGTCGTCATACCGTATTCTGATTTAGACATTAGTTTACTTCTCGGAGTACTATCACTATACGAAGGATGTATGTGGATATTAGCTTGGATGTTAGATACTCTAGGGCAAACTACGGAGTATGGAGTATGGAGTAACTGACCCTCGGGCTATACAATATTAACTACTTACTACTACGTCAGGCACTACCATCACTACTATAACCACTATACTATTAAAACACCTCCCAAACAAGCAACCCCAATCCCAAACAGTCAAGCCTCAAAAGTCAAGACCCAGTAACCGAAATGAACCACAGGGGATTAGTGGGGAAGGAAATAGAACCTTGGAATAAAACTACTACACTATAATACTAACTATACTATAGTTAGAGTATAGTCTTGAACCAAACTAGCCTGAATAAATCCTTTGGTCCATTTTTGGAGACCTGGGCCCCATACTTACGCGTCCCAAACCCACGGGTGGATCTCCTCGTCTTCTTCTTCTTCTTCTTCTCCTTCTCTTTGAGTGCTGCCCCTGGGCAGTGGACGATGGCTGTGAATATCAGTATATTCCTAACTGAGTATTCGGTAGTAAATACAACTGTAAGTAGGCACATAGGTACTGTATTTATTATGCCAGTACTTTGGAGCTGGGCATTAACAGAATGTTTATTTATATATGCACTACGTAGGCGGTGAATAAGTCAGCCAATATTAATTGGCCGATTAACTAACTGTGTTTGTTCAGTTTGTCAGCCTCATCATTCGCCAACAGAAGCCAGGAAATAAACAGATCAATGACCAGACAGAATCCAATAAACGAGACGTACATATTGAGAAACATACCTGAGACACCACCACACGCAGGACTCCATACCCCATAAAAAGACAAATATAACACAGACTACCAGATGACAGGTAATTTATCTCAAATCGGGGAATCCGAGCCGAGTATCCCATCCTTCTCGTCTTGGCCAGTCTTCGATTGTACAATCTCGGTTGAAACCTATTAATTGGGTTGGCGGCTGTCTCAAGTCTCAGTCCCAATCTCAGTCTCAGTCTCAGCCTTAAGGATCAGCCATGTGAGGTTTGGTTCCCTATTCCCTACAGCGGGCGATGACGTTCGTCGGGGATCCGGTAGCATGCTCTGGCTTGATAATTTGTAGTAGTTACTTCATTTCTATATCTATTCTGTTGAACGAGACTACTCTATGCAGGCCATTGAACGCGATGCTGCAAGGAAAGATCAAGCCAAGCCAAAATGCAAGTCCATTCATCTAGGTGAAAAGGTTTATAAATTCCGGAATTCCAGCAAGGTAAATGCGAGTGACGATGCTCATCACCGTAAAATGCCAGCAATCAAACGTCTTCAGGCATCGCTTCCAAAAAAAAAGGTAGAATAAAATAAATAAAGGAAAAAAGAAATAGAAAATAAATGAAATGGGTAAAATGGAAAGGAAATATTAACAACAACCCGTAGACCGTAAATCTTTATCTAGGCTCTTTTTTTTCTTGTTTTTGAACTCCACCAGACATCTCGTATTAAACCCGAACAAGTCTATAAGCAAAAAAAGGGGTGCATTTACTGCTTGTTCTTGGCGAACGCCTGAGCACCATCGACCAGACGGCGCTCGGTGTTCTGTCGACCGTTGACGAAGTCGGGGTAGTTCAGGGTCAGCTCAACGGCACCGTTGACAATGCTGTCGACAGCCTCCACACCGAGCATGAACGAGTGGTCCTGGTTGCCGACCTCGTAGCGCCAGCTGCCGAAGCGGCCACGGGACCAGATGTCCATGGACTGGAGCTTGGGCAGCATCTTGGTGAGGGCACCCTCACGCTCCAGAGAGGGGGTGGGGTAGCCGTGGTCGAAGCGGCGGTGGTAGGTGGAGACAATCTCGTCGCCGGGCTGCAGCATCTCAGTGTTGACGAGACCTTGGATCGACTCGGCGAGAAGAGTCTCGTGGTTGACCGGCTTCATGGAGGACTCGGAGACCTCCAGCATGATGGACCAGTAGGGGCCCTCCTTCTCCTCAGAGCTCGGGGCCTTGGAGCCATCCGCCAGCTGGAGGGTGGGCAGCTTCTTGCTAGCCTCGGGCTGGTTGTGGGGGGAGTAGTTGGAGAAGATGGTGGCACGGTAGAAGGGGCAGTTGTCCTCGGGGAAGTACAGCCAGCACTTGTCGCCGATTCTCTCGGGACGAGAGCCACGGATACCAACACCGATGACGTGGGTGCTGGAGTAGAAGAGCTCCTTGCTGAGGGAGACGAGCTCCTGGTCGCCCAGCTGCTCAGAGAGGGCATCCACGGCCATGGTGGAGACGAGCTTCTGGTAGCCGATGGTGGTACCATCCGCCATGGTGACGGTCTTGTTGCTAGCGTTGACCTTGTTGACCTTGCCCTTGTCACCGAAGCGAGTCTTCTCCTTGGGGAGAGTGTCGGCGACGGCAATCCAGATGCCACCGGTACCGCCGCGGGCGGGGAAACGGAAAGTAGCGTTGGGACCCCAGTTACCGGCGGTCTTGTTGAGGATGACGTTGGTAGTCACGGCCTTGACGTTAGGGGCAGCGACACGCTCGCCCAGCCAGGCACATTGCATCTAGACGGTCGTTAGCATCTGGCCGGTTCCGGTCATTCTCGAGCGCTTGGTAACGTACCTTGGTGGTGGGCACAGCCCAGACCTTGTAGTTGTAAGGTCTCATGAATAGGTCGGCCAGACCAGTACCCATCATGCGGACGATCCACTCGTCGAAGTTCTTGGGCTTCACGTTAGAGACGCGAGCCTCAAGGGCAGCATCGATCATGCCATCAATGCACTTGACCTGCTCCTCCTTGGGAAGCATGGAGATGTTGTTCTGGAAGGGGTAGGGGACCCATTCGTTCTTGCAACGAACGTAGGAGATACGCTGGTGGCTGTACCAGTCATCATCCTTGGGGAGGGCCTCGTTGATGCAGTCATCGAAGTACTTGTAGTGGGAGAAGATAACGTGGCCACCGACGTCGTAGAGCTGTCATTCCGTGTCAGCGAGCCATTGACCCGAACATCATTGTGACGGAAACCCAACGAGTGCCGGAAACCATCGGGGATTGACTTACGAAGCCTTCAGGGGTCACATCGGTCGAAGCCAGACCACCGGGGGTCTCGTTGCTGTCGACGATCAACCACGAGGGGCCATCCTGCACCGATTATCAGCATGCTGTTCCACGTAGGAAGTTCAACGAGGGCAAATTCGTACGATCTGGTTCAGACGCTTCGCGGCACCGAGACCCGTAGGGCCGGCACCAATAACGAGAACGTCAACGGAGCTGAAGAGCGGGTGATGTTAGCATCGTTGGTGTAGGGAACCCCCCTGAACGGAGGGCAGCGAGAGAGAAATCCTTACATGTCTGGGTGGGTCATCCTGCCTTGTAGGATATCCTGAAAGCTGGGAACGCGGTTTAAGGTCTTGCGGGCGAGGCTAAGCATGAAAGAAAACTTGAAGCTGCAGGGAACTGCAGGATTTAAAAGAAGGGGGAGGGGGGCGGGGGAGAAGAAGAATGAAGGATGGAAGGAGAGAGGGATGAGAAAGAACGGTGAGGGAGGGAGATGTGTCGCAGACGGACAAATAACGAAACGTGACAAGAGGGACAGTTGCGGTGGGGGGGAGGGAGGAGGGGGGGGAGTTTAGTTGGTTACTGTATCTGTTTCAAGTTTAGGCCCTAATTAGAGTAATGAATACGTATGGAAAAGGTCGGGTTGCCGCGCCAGCTGCTGGTGAGCCCTGGATAAGGGGGAGGGGAAATTTGGATTATTCGAAGAACCATAATAAAAATAGTATAATAATATAATGAATTCAAATAAAATAAATAAATAAAATCAATGAACTAGCCAAATTAAAATTAAGATATTAATCAATTGAAATCAGGAAATTAAATCAATCGGTCTCAAACGTCTGGACTCTCCCCATGAGACTAAATGATTAATTCGATATGGCGGCGTCATCACCGACTACTACACACTAGATAGAGACCTGGTACATGTTATCTTGGTGGCTCGAGAGTAATTAATCCCTACCAGCATTTCCGAAGCTCAGTTGCTTATCTGGCCGCGTCCAGGTGTTGTGACCCCTCCCCCAGGTTCCAGGGATTTACTGCTTGCGATTGATCTTATCCTGCCTTATCAGCATCCTCTGAATGCGGGCATTCCCTCGTCACGGATCACCCACAAGAATGTTTAGAACACTGGGAAGAATGTGGCGGTGGTCGTTTCCATCCAACAGATCTGGCACTCTTGACTTGTTGACTGTTGCTGTTGCTATTTTGCCGAAACCGTACTTCTATCCTGAACCCCACACCGCCCAAACACCGTACATCTGTCCTCCTTCCGGATACCCTCGAGTGACGGAGATGAATGATTGGGATCGCCTTGGAAGCTTCTAAAGCATTTTCGAAGGATTTTTATGGTCAGACGGAACACCTTGACCGTTTGAAATAGGGTATGTGAGAGCCGATCCCAGATCTTTCCATACTCTGTCAGAAGATCTCTAGATTCGCCACCAATGGCTCTCTCTCCGAGTCGCACGTTGTCCACTTCCTCGGCTATCAAATGGGTACGTCGTCCATCAATAGGACGACTGTGCCTAAGAGACTAGCAGTTACTCCGTAGTTGCGGGTTGCACGGAGGGAATTTGTCCACGCCGATTCGACATGGTAAGTGATCATCACCTGTTTCGATCTATCAGGCTCTGGGAGAGATAGAACTTGCAAGGTGTCGCTTTGTGCGAAAGAGGCTAGACTTTCTGGGCTGAACCCATGAGCGGACGGACACCAGGAGAGGGTCCCACTGATTATCCTTCTGGAAACGGAAGGCAGCGGCAGATCTCTTTCCAGAAACCGGACGAGGGTGAAAGGTGTTCAATGAGACTGACGGAAATTTCCAGCCACTACGGAGTAGGCATTCGGCCACTAGGATTGGGGGGGAAGCTTCGTCTTCTCTGTGGAATACATGACGCTTACTTTTTGTTACTATCCGGGAATTCGCCTGTGTTGAGGTTTGTTAATTGACCTTTCCCTGAATAGACTTCCGCCTGCCGATAAGGCTGTCTTGAATATTCTACTGAATACTCCGTACGGAGTACCTCTCAATGCGACTGTGGAACCCAACACAATGGACATTGTCTCGATTGTCAACATCGGGAAGAAGGGGAATGGAAATGCGACGGTGCTCCGGACGTCACCCGAAAGGGACCGGAGGACCCACGAGCGATCCCCGAATGGAAGTCAACAAAGGAGAGTTCCTGACACACACTTGCAAGTGTATTGGTGGTTTAACTGGGTATGAGATACTGGTAGTGTGAGTGCTTAGGGCATACGTAGTAGTCGCCAGGGTTGGCTTTAGAGTCTCGACTTAGCGTTCCGTACCCAGTAAGATAGCAAGCAGGTTCGATTCTTAAAACGCCATATGAACCAAGGTCACGGCAGTTTTAAGCCCATCAGCCATCAGATCGCCGCATTCCCCACCCCAGGCCAGGGACCATCGCGGCGACGCTATGAACAAGTGGCCGCTGAACGCGGGTAATTTGAGTGCTTGGCTGGTCAGCCACCAGAATTACTGCTTGCGTAATGCACACTAGCGCCAAACAAGTCAGTGTTAATTTGGATCAACAGTCCGTTTGCTTTGGGGGTGTTGATTCGTGGTTTATAGGTAAATGGATTTTTTTTTTTTTTTTTTAATCCGGTCCGGTTTATATGGTTGATCGGTCAAGACTGCGTTATCTATCTATTCAACCGTTGTTCCCTAGCCAAGATCAGCAGCATGCTCTACGGAGCATTGAAGTACATGTACATGCTTATAGGCGATCAAAGGCAACGGATATGAAAGAGGAAAATAAAATAGAATAGAATTAAAAAAAGAAAAAGAAAAAAAAGTTCAAGAACCACGGTACGGCCGATAATAAATAGAATCAGAAGCCGTCAATTAAAAGAATGGAAAAGGGGGCAAACCTGGTGGAGAGGCAGTGGAGACCTGGAGATTGACACCAACTGTCCAATTCTCGCCACGAGAGAACTTCTAGATAGAGGGATGAGCATTGACGACCCACCACCGACTTCCTGGAGGGGTTATAGGAGACTGGTACCTATTGAACACTGTTTGATATCGAACTCTTGGTGAAAAGAAATAATCAGAAAAAAAGAACAACCAGGGATGAGATGAAGAAATCAATATAAAAAATCATATAATAAAGTAAATGCAATCCAAGCATCGACACCGGCAGGGGCTACGTAAGTCCCGGGAAAGACGCCATCGAGGGGCTTGAGTGAAAGAACGGGAACCCTGGGACTAGGCCGAATGAGGCGAAACAGGCTGGACAAAGTGGGAACGGGGTGCAGCATGTATACGTGTATGTATGGTCCCGACATTACTGGTACCAAATGACCAACACTTGCCATTTGCCCCTGACAAAGACCAGATCATGGCGTATACTCAAGAGTAAGATGGTCGAAAGTTGTGTATGTGATAGTAATAATACACCGAATGTACTTCGGTCGTTCAAATGATACCGCCACTCGTACCACCGCCTCATCCATTTATCGATCTATCCCTACACAGATTACGTACCCACCTCACCTTTCTTTCTTTTTTTTTTTTACTACTTTTCTGGTTCCCCACCAGGGGTTGGGGGTCGGGGGCTGGGATGTTCGACAGGCTAAAAGTAAAGTGGATGGTTGTGGCAGGGAGGACGGTGGCCAGAACTCGAAACTGGCCGACATACTCTTGAGTATTCTTGGTTGTGGTTTCATACCATTCGGGAGTAATTTATAGGATACACCGCTGAGACGCATCCCCATATCACCACTGGCATCATGATGAGATCCTTCACACTATTAGGTCTTTTGTATAATCGGTTTCCAATTCCGGTTCTTCAACTGTTTGGATATCCAATATCTTAATTTACCAATTCTATCTTCTGCCATTTTTGATCATATAGACATATTTGAATGTATATGTATACTTTTGTATCATATGGTTTGATCAGACTGTTTACATGAAGCACTGGTGGAGACCTGCTGCTTGCAGCTGTGCATGCCTCGAATGCCGCAGGGACTGCGAGTCACTCCAGGTCCGGTAGTTACTCGGTGGAATCTCCTCTGTGCTATCTTGTACTTTGGAAGAAAGGCAATGAAGTCTCTAACCAACGAAATCGCCCATCTTGGGCCACGATCTGTTGGAGTCTCTTAGTCTTGCTCTTGGTACTGCGGATCCCCGACCCTCTTTATTTTTTTATTATTTGATTATCTATTATCTTATGATATTTATTATTATAATCATTATAAGTTTTTAATATTATATTTATTATATGGATTTATTATAATTATTATCGAGTGATTTCTCTTCCTCTGACTGGTTGGCATCGATCCCTAAAATAACCCAAGTAATTAGCTTAACCATTCCCAGACTCTATTCCTCCACTTCTTCTTCTTCTCTTCCTTTTTCCTCCCCAGACCAACTTCTCTTCTCCCCCTCCCATTCTTCCTCTTCAACCGGTTCACTCCGTTCGCGTCGTCCTTTTCTTCTCGTTTTCTTTTCTTTCTTATTTTCCATTTTTCAGACCAACTCAGTCGTTCACTCTTTTCATACCGTCACCCCTACGGTTCTTCGATTCTTCCGTGTTCTTTACCTCTTATCTTTGTAGTACTATTATTATCCTCCTTCTTCTTCCTTCCCCCTCTAATCACTTCGCTCGTGGCCTCCTCCAAGTTTGGTCAGAGTAGCCTCTTAAGGCCGCGCAACTTCGACTTTCAACGGTTTCTGTCCGATCAGGTTACTATTCACAAAATGAGCAACGATGGTGAAAAGGTGAGAACCTCCGGCGAGGTCTCTCGCGCGGAGCCGTCTCTCCCCACCGTCAATCCCGCCGCCGAGAAGTCGGAGCCTCCCAAGGCCTCGTTTCACCCGGCCGTTTACGTGAGGTGAGTCTTGGACATTTGGGGAGTTCGAAGACATCGTGGGATGCGCTGTACTGACTGGTCACCAGCGCCTGGATTACCTTGAGTTCCAGCGTCATTCTGTTCAACAAGTATATCCTTGACTATGCCAACTTTCGTAAGTGGAATCTACCCAAACTCCGCGGTGCTGCAAAGTGATCCTGAGACTAACTTCCCTGATTGATAGGCTTCCGTATGCTTTCTTTCCTTGAACACAACTCGAATATAGCCTAACCCCTCATCTAGCCATTGTCCTGACCACTTGGCACTTGACTTTCGCGACTCTCATGACCCAGATCCTCGCCCGTACCACCACCCTTCTCGATGGCCGGAAAACCGTGAAGATGACCGGCCGTGTCTACCTGCGCGCTATCGTCCCCATCGGTCTCTTCTTCAGTTTGAGTTTGATCTGCGGCAACGTGACTTACTTGTATCTGAGTGTTGCCTTCATTCAGATGCTCAAGGTGCGTCCAATCATGGAATGGTAGATCAGTTGAACAGGTGCTCATACTTCAAATCTTAGGCCACCACCCCCGTTGCCGTGCTCTTGGCTACCTGGGGCATGGGTATGGCGCCCGTGAACCTTAAGGTCCTCATGAACGTGGCCTTGATCGTCGTCGGTGTCGTCATTGCCTCCTTCGGTGAGATCAAGTTCGTCTTCATCGGCTTCCTCTTCCAGATCGGCGGTATCGTCTTTGAGGCCATCCGTCTCGTCATGGTGCAGCGCCTGCTGAGCTCCGCCGAATACAAGATGGATCCTCTGGTCTCCCTGTACTACTTCGCTCCGGTCTGCGCGGTCATGAACGGTGTGACCGCTCTGTTCCTGGAGGTTCCCAACGTCACCTGGGGCCACATCCAGAACGTCGGTGTCTCCACGCTCATGCTTAACGCCATCACTGCTTTCTTGCTGAACGTTTCCGTCGTCTTCCTGGTACGTCTCCGCGTCCCTTCCCACCAATTCCGCATTCGATCCACTAACCTCCCGTGTAGATCGGCAAGACTTCGTCTCTGGTGATGACCCTCTGCGGTGTCCTCAAGGATATCCTGCTGGTTGCCGCCTCTATGATGCTCTGGCAGACTCCCGTCTCCAACACCCAGTTCTTCGGCTACTCTATTGCCCTCATCGGTCTCGTCTACTACAAGCTGGGTGCCGACAAGATCAAGGACTACGCTGGTCAGGCCAACCGGTCCTGGGCCGAGTTTGGCGCCAACCACCCCGTGCGCCGCAAGTCGATCATCATCGGCGCCGTTGTCCTCATCTTCTTCCTGTTCATTGGTTCCCTGGGCCCCAACTACGCTCCCGAGCAGGTCGACCGTGTCAAGGGCATGCTGGGCGGCGGTGCGCCCGCGGCTCCTCCCGCCACCCCGTAAACGGGTACCTTGATGGTTTAGCCCCATTGAGTCTGCATGTCTGATTCGTTCAGCCCTCGCTACCGCAACGCGGGGGCAACGAAGCGATCCCGCCGAGCGAGGGATACGGGACTCTTGGCGGGTCTGAAGCGACAACGTCCTACTCAGCATTTACATTCCTTTGATGTTTTCATATTTTCGGCCTTGTTTGATCATCTGCCTGGCCATCTACTACCTTTTTCTCTTTTTTTTTTTTTTTTTTTATAAAGATAATGTCTCTCGGTCACGGTCGACCGAGAGGATAGGTACGAAAGGACGACGGAGCGTGGCCTCATGCAGGAAATGCAGCCACGGCTTCGAATTGCCTTTTGATTGATTGATACGACTTTGTGTGATTCCAGTTTGGGGATCTTTGTTTATGGTGTCAGCCCGCGTGGGATGGGGGCTTGATTGTATTCTTTGGACGCATTGGATTTGATGTTCACGAGGTTCTGGTGTAGGAACCTTGGTTGTTGCAATTTCTTGGTCCTACTTTATTGATTCCAGCGATATTCAAAATTAGACTACCCATATTTTTCAACTGTTCCGTCTACAAGATAGTATTGACTGCGGTAGATCTAGATTAGATGCATGGTAGACATACTAAACCCAAGAGTGAGTAGATAACGATTAGACACGAGACACGATTGTCCTTACTCATATTCCCGAACGACCAGCTGAACTACCAGTCAGCACTGAGAACCAAAGTACAACTTGACATCTTTGCCACAACTCGGCCGGTGGCGGGGCGGTTACCACTGCTGGTGCCTGACGACAGGAGCCACGGTTGAGTATCCATAAAAAGGAAACAGTACTAGTACTCCGTCGTATGCATGCATCCCAACGAAGCATATATACAAGTAAACGACATGCTGAGGTAAGTTAACCTCGGCTCTTTTCCTGAGATTTTCACATCCCTTGAACGTTGTCTCTCTCTCTGAGTATGTTTATTACTTTGAGTATGTCTATTTTTATATGATCTGACTTTACTTTTTTCTCTCCCTTCAAGAGTCCGTGCTTGGGAGTGACTCGGACTCAATTGATTCCCATTCCTGGTTGAGGCTGGTTGTCTACCTCAGGCATCCAGTGGTTGTCGCCACTAGGGTATTACTTTACATCTTGTTTTATTGCTAAATTATACTATACTATATTATATTATATTATATCATATCTATCCATTCATATGTAAAAAATACAACAGATCTTAGTAGGCTATTTGACACCAACACCCATCAAAAGCGTGTTTAGAAGTACGGAGTAGTATCTATTACATAGTCATCGTTTTTCAAAGGTGTATTGAGTATGCAGATTAAATACCTACTGCCTCTGAGACAACATCCACATTGAATGTATTACATGCGCATTGTTCATATGTGGCTGGTTCGAGAGTAAAAAAGACAAGATCTCGATCCCTCCGCATCACGCGAAAAGAGTGTGGTATGTACATACCACACTCGCACTTACTACACTTTACTAGTTGACACGTAGGTATCTAGGTATTAGGTAT
Source organism: Aspergillus taichungensis (assembly GCA_002850765.1). Taxonomy (NCBI): domain Eukaryota; kingdom Fungi; phylum Ascomycota; class Eurotiomycetes; order Eurotiales; family Aspergillaceae; genus Aspergillus; species Aspergillus taichungensis. The sequence continues at coordinate 54,044 of KZ559622.1, forward strand.
TCAAAGTATGACAGTATTGGATACCATTTTCATAACGATTGGTTGGTCCTGTTTGAACGAGTGTAGTATTTCTTTTCCCAACACCTAAGGTCTATATCTAGTAAACATAAGTATAAATATAGTAACAGTGGATTTGCACTCGATATTATATAGAGAGAGATAGAGAGAGAGAGTACTCCAAGGAGTAGACATGTGATAAAAAAAAGAAAGTAAAGAATGAATGAACGCCCATCTATGAGTGGTCGTGAGACTTGATCGATTTCGATTCGTTGAATGCTTGATTGCCGATTCTCGTGATACATTCGTGATCAGTAAGGTAAGTCTGGGGTGAGCTTGTCTCCCCCTACGCTGTGCATTGGACTTCCCTGACCGCGGGCTCCTTCGCGTCGGGATGGAGGTCGGGCTGGCTGTCGGGCTGGCTGCCGTCCATGAAGAGGTAGTCGATCTCCTCGAGGGTGAGATTGGCGGTCTCGGGGTAGAAAAAGTATACGATCTGCCGTTGGTCGTTAGTTTCTTTTCTAGAGTATAGATCCGTAACCCGAGTGCATATAAATGTAATGCACATCAGAATTGTATAAGGGCAGCGCACCGGAATAAAAATCAGATTCATGCACATGAAAATCAGATATCCCTTCCAGACGAGCTCCTTGATCAGCGTTGGCGCGATCATAGCCACGAAAAAATTCCACAGCCAGCTTGCTGAGATTGCAATGGCTTGTCTGCTTTCAGCGTTAGCGTGGTGATCCCCCGCAAGGGAGGTAAACATCCGGAATGCGGCGGGGAAGAAACCCTTACCCTTTTGCGCGGACATGTAGGGGGAGCAGCTCCGGGCTGTACACCCACGGGATGCAGTTGATGGAGGCTCCGAAGATGAGCATGAACAGGAAGAAAAACACGATCGAGGCGGTTGCCGCTGGCTTTTCGATGCTCGATCCTGTACAAGTGGTCAGGTCAGTTTCGATTCGGCTGGCAAACGGAGAAGCATGCGGAGATGGTGAGTACCCTTAAATGAGAGAAGAATGGAGATCATCATCATGCACAGGAAAAGCCCGAAGCATCCCCACATCATTGGCCGGCGGCGTCCCAGGCGATCCGAGTACATTGTAGGGTAGATGGAGCCTGTTAGGGTCACGATCAGCGGGCGTCCGTCTCCACATAGCAGAGGTGCACTTCAAATTCCAACCCACCAATAACAAACATGACCTGGATTACGCCGCCAAGGAGCAGACTCAGCTGCTTGTCGAGACCCACATTGGTCTCTAGGACTGCATCGAGTTTGTTAGAACAGTTGGTCCGAGTCATTTGAGACATTGGCCGTTAAGATCTTTGATCACTTACCCGATGTGACATATGTCTAGATTGGTCTGTTAGCTGGTCCATGGCTTTGCCTGCTTCGGTCAGATTGGGGAGACCTACCACGATGAAATTGATACCGGTCATCTGGTTCATAAACTGTAGGCCGTAGGAGAGCAGGACGCGTCGGCCCGTTTGAAGCTCGTCCTTCTTAAAAATTCGAGACCACTTGTACTCCTCCCGAAGCTTGTCGAGCTCAACGGCCCTGTACATTCCGCGCGAGTCCTCAACAATTTTGGGGTCATCCGCGGCTCGGTCGTGAACATCGCACAGAACCTGCAATGCTTCGTCGGGTCTCTGCCACCGGTATAGCCATCGTGGGCTTTCCGGAAGACTTTGGGAGAAATGTAGGGTTAGCCATAGGCTCACCCAAAGACATCTAGGTCAAACTTACCCACGGACCATGATGACCACGACTATCGCAAAGATCGACTGAAATGCAATGGGAAGCCTCCAGCTCACGGAGCCTGCGACATAGCTCATTCCGTAATCGAACCAATAGGAGATGACGATGCCGACCCCGATGGCGAGAGGCTGACTGCACACATACATTCCTCGATTCTTTGCCTCGCAAAGTTCCGATTGGTACACAGGGGCTGCAACGCTCATAATCCCAGTCCCAGTGCCACTAATAAAGCGGGACACGAGCAGCTGGGCCTGGGAATAGGAGCAGGCCTGTAGGCTTGCTCCAATCTGCATGGAATGTTTCATCAGTTACGCCATTCTTTTATTGAAGAGGGTTGAAAGGTGGGACGAACTAAAATCCAGGCCATGGAAAACCACATTGTTTTTCGAAAGCCCAGTTTATCGGACACGACGAATGCAACGACCGTGCCAAAGAGACATCCGAGGTTGTAGATTGCCACAATGATGCCGAGGACGGCAGAACTGGGGTAGTTGAGAAGGCTAAGAAACTCCTCATTTCGGACAATCCCAGAGAATACACCTTGGTTGTAACCTATATCCAGGTCAGCTCTGTGTGAAATCCACACATCCTCGCAGGGAAGGAGGGGGGGGGGGGGGGGGGGGGGGGGGGCGTGTACCGAACAAGATGAAAGCTACCTGGCAGGTGAACAGAATGGCCATCCGAAGGCCAAGTCCTCGACCATACATGCTATTGATCCCAGCCATGACAACAGTACAATGGGAGTGGGATTCTGAGAGTGAGAAGACATCCACGAGGTAGGCCGCAACGCCGGTTAAAAGAGTTTAAATACATCTAACTGCGCTTGGGGTTTGCGCACTCGACATGCAAACATAGCGGATCATCATGACTAGTCCCCCGGTGGGCCCCAGAGGATACACCCACCATGCCTGCAAATGGGCGAGAGCCATGGGCACAAGGGAAGGGGCAATTCCCTGCCACGACTGACGCTCTCTCTCAAGGCAGACAGGCTCTGCTGCCCGCGCACCAGTCCTCCAGCCTTCAAGAGGTGGGCATCAGAGCGGGCCCCATACCAACCGAAAATCTTAACCAAAAATACCGCACGTATCTTCAGCCTGGAACACAGGAGGCGAGGTCAGATGGTGGGATGCACTGTCTCAGCGATTTCTGATTGACCGAATCATGTTCTGATTCTCTTGTTCCCATCCCACATGATCCACAACGATCAGCTCAATAGTTTCTGTTTGGACTTTTTTTCTTTCTTGTTTTGGTTTCGGCCGGAGATCCCATTCGACGCTATATTGGGAGGGGGAGTATCAACGTCCCAAAAGAGATCACCATGGCGTAGTTCGGGCATTATCGATGAATCTTGGAGGAATTCCTCGAGCAAGGACCACTTGCAAAGACACGGTTCTTTCCCTGAAATCCATCCCAAATCCCACGGCATCATTCTTGACCCCATCCCTTGCCTTGATAGTGTGAGGGGTTGGAGTCATGGTGCTGTAAAGACCGTCGAATAGTTTTCAAGAGCTTGTGATGGTGGCGACATTCGTATCCTCTCCGGTCTGGTTGTCTGTTTCAAAATAAGCTCTGTGTTGAAGAACCCTGGATTGGCATGGGCAGGTGTAGAGACTTCCATCGTGCACCGGGTAGGCAGTCCCCGGCAATATGCAGCCCTGTGAGTTGGTCGAAGGTGAACGACACGGGCGACTTTCTGGTTTCAGAGTGATGTTTTGCCTCTCCAGGATTCGGTCCGATGTGTCGCCGGTTGTTGCTCACAAATCAGCCTGGCGCAGATCATGTGTTACTTATACACATGGCATAGATGTGTCATCCAGCTGTACAGAATGTTTCACATCTGTAGAGATCTAGGTGTGTGGCCTGAAAAGATGAAGCTACATGAACCCCATTGTGCTTCAATATCGTCAGCATCAAGGGCGTTGCATGCAAGTATACCGCGTTGACGTAAAATCTTGAAAAAGGATTACTGGGTACAATACGTAAGAAGCGCTGGTCCTGGCATGTGATCAATACCAAGGCCTTGCTAGTTCATCCTTTTTTCCCTTTGATAGGAGGGTTCCTTGGAGATTTTCCAAATATAGGACTCGATTATATCAGGATACAGATGCAGGGGACTCAGGAAGAGAGAAGTTTAGAGGATGAAAGCCCAGAGAGTTGCAAATCACTTGGCATGATTCAGTTCAATCTGGTTGACCAAAATTGGCAGGTCGTGCGGTGGAATTCCTTCTGTTCTGGGCACAGGAACGCACGCGATGGCGTGACTCAAAGGGGAAGTTCCGGGGATCTGTCCGGGGATTGGAGTGTGGAGATGGAAGTGGAGGTGGAGCTATGGAGATGATGGCGCTGTCGGGATTACTCCAAGAGCACATAGTCCCCAGCTCCCGGATCATCCGAGGCATACCAGATCTAGCCCGATGGGGGATTCCGAGAGAAGGCTGGCGCTCGCATTATATGTGATTTCATTACAGGGCCATGTCAGTGGGAAATACTGTATTATTAGTTTTGAGTTATGCCGCAAGATTTTCATGGAGACCGATTGAATCTCAGGAGGCAAATCTTAATCGCTATCGTAATCGCTTCCTTCGTCGTAGTAATCGCCGTAATGCCCAGAGAAGGCGGCGTTGACGCCATCATCATCCTCGTCATCGTCTCCATCCTCGTCGTCGTCGTCGTAGTCGTCATCATCCGGCTTTTCATCCGCTTCTCCTGCGGGGCCGCGGTCCTCTCCATTCGCAGCGCCCGCTCCGGTCCCGCCCTGAGAAGGCTGCTGGGACGGGCTAGGTCCCAGCGCCCCAGGAGCAGGAGACTCGGCGGCCTTGGCGGGCATCGTCGGCTCAGTGAGTTTGGTGCGTTTCATAGCCGCCTCGGGTTCTATACTGGCACTCCGCCGGGACGCCACGCTCTGGCTGCGGCTCTGGCTGCGGCTGAGACTCTCGACCTTGGCCTTGGCCGCTTCGTCGGCACCCTCTTCCCCGAATAGCGATTCCAAAAGACGGTAGTTGATCTTCTTACTAAAACCCCTCCGCTCCAGCATTCGGCGGGTTGCTTCGGCAGGGGTGGAGGCCCGGGAGTTCCGCCCTTCGCCCTCCTCCCCTTCCCCTTCCAAGTAGGTGACGTCCCCCATCCGGCCCCGACGGCGCTTGCGGGGCTTATGCATCCCCGGACCGGAATCGGCTTCCTCCAAAGCACGCTTGAGCGCCTTGGCCTGCTGGGTCCGTAGATAATCTTTGTTCTCGTGTACCCAGATCCGTTCCTTGATTTCCACCTCGGCAGGAGACAGGAGGCAGTTGGACACCTCAGGGTCCGACTCGAATTCGGAGGCATCGATCTCCATGCTTTCGGATATGACTTTCCGTGGTGGTGCAGTGTTATTATCGAGCATATTCGACCCTTTCGCCAGCAACGCGGTCATCTCGGACTCCAGCGCCTCCTCCGAGGCAATCTGATCGGGCGTCGGCGGAGGCAGTGGCTTTCTTTTCCCGTGACCGGAGGCTTTCTCGCTCGGCTCTGGAGTGCTCTCGTCCAGCACGGATGACACCGATGACACAGACGGCTGCCGCGAGCGACTGTCCGCCGTCAACGCCGGGTCAATGGGGAGACTCGGGATGGCAAAGCCATCCGCGTCGACACGCTTCGGCTGAGTAGACACAGTTGCCTCCAGGAGGTCCCCTTCGATCTCGGCCGCCGTTTCGGGGCCTTTCTTTTTTATGCTGCGCGACGGCTTCCGCCCTTCCCGGGCTCGGGTGAAGGACGGCGGGTCATGGGTGTTCTCCAATTGGACCGAACGGAATTGGTCCACGGTCAGCTCTCCGCTCTCGGTGGAGCTGAATTCGTTCAGTCGCTGGCTGATGGTGATCTCCGTCACCTTGACCACGTACACGACCTCTCGAACGGTCCGACGGAAGTTGTTCATCCGGGCTGCTAAAATCAGGGCGGCGCCGCAGATACCAGCCGGGCGTCGACCGGTAGTCATCCAGTCACGGTTCATGCGCTGCACGATCCGCACCGCTTCACTGGCAACCTGCATGGTCGAGGAACCGAACTCGAGTTGCTTGGCAAATCGGTAAATCAAACTCTCCGGGTCGATAGGGTTCATCAGAAAGACGTTTCCGCCCAAACGCAACTCATCCAGGAGTGCTTTATAGGTTCGACCCAGTTTGAATACGTTGATCTGGACGGCAGTGAGCAAGGGGTTTTGAGTGAGTGGAAGGTGTTCGCGGTGTACTCACCATCAGGACGTCGGCAAAATCAATCAGCATGACCGTGTTTCCATCCTGCCGACGGCAGGCAATATATAGAGCCACTGCAGCCACGGTCTTGGTTCGACGGCCCTGGATGAAGTTGAGCCCCACGGCCAGCTTGAACACCTGACCGGCGGCCTTCATGGCGCTTTCGGGGATCATCAGGGCGCGGGACAGTTGGTTAATATAGCGATTCCCTGTTCCCTCAATTAGCATGGTGTGAACCCAACAATGCATCTGGACAAACATACCATTCTGCTCCGTGATTTCTCGACTTTCCATGGCGCCTCCGCGCTGAAAGCCGGGCCCATAGCTGCGGACGTGGGATTGGTCTTCACCGACAAAAGTACCTTGCACGACGGCCGCACCTGAGGACGTCTCTCCAAAGGTCACTTCGGACACGATGTTCGCTTCGCTGATGACTGTACCACAGCCCGAACACACCTTCTGGCCATCATCCTCGACGATTTGGGGGGCCGGACAGCCGGGATTGGGGCACGTTGAGGTCTTCGGATGGGTAGTCGGCCTCGCCGGCTGCGGACGGGAGATTGGCTGGGGGCGTCTGATCGGGGTTGGGTTGGGGGCCTTTAGGCTGGCTAGACGACCCATGGGAGCCCTCGGTCCGCTTCTGGGGGGGATTGGCGCACGAGGTCCAGGTCTCGGCGCGGACATGATGACTGCGGAGTAGTCCAGACGACTCTTTCACTCTTTCCTTTAAGAACAAATTTCTTCTTTTTTGTCTTCTTTCTTCCCTTCTAGAACGTGTCGGTACAATTGAAATAGCACTTCACCGCTGACTCATATTCAATTATGGACGGTGAGATGAGACGGTCCTGGTTTGATGCCTCAGGCCACCAAGGGAGTAGGTAAGAGAAGAAAAAAAAAAGATGAAAAAAAGCCCCACCAGTGGATGGGACAGAACAACAACAGACGAATGTTGGACCTCCGAGATCGAGTGCAAAGGAACGGATCGCAGACAAATGGTTGAGAATCGTAACTAGGATTTGTTGATCTCGATGGTTGAAGAGTATCCAATAGCAGTGATGATCTCGAGAGTTGAAGATGGCGAAGAGGAAGAAGGCGCAGAGAGGAGAGGAGAGGATGGCGCCGACAGAATGCGGGCAACCGCAGGCACGTCCGCCTCTCGGTGGTCCAGCGGGCTAGTCACGTGGTGTGCTGGTTCTCTGCCTCAGGTTCTCTCCACCCTCAGTGTGGTCAGTTCGATTCCCTCCTGGTCCTATCGAGAGTTTTTTTTTTTTTTTCGAATGATGCTGGGGATAGCAGCTTAATCTTATTATTGATAGATTTCGAAATTATTCTTGCTGTTTCTCTTTTTTTTTTTTTTCTTTTGAGTCCGTGTAAGCTCGTGTTCTCCGAGGTTGTTTATTTCAGTAGAGAGCGCTATATAAACCACACAAATATACAGAGGAGTCACGAGTCACGAACCACGACAATAACAACCACTATCATTCTAGATCAAAACCAACGGTACTAGAGACGAACAAAAAGGGACTAGCTGACCATATCTTCAGTCAATGAGATCATTTGATGATTGATAAGATCGGACCAGTTTGCCACCACATCAACGTTCTGTTGCTTTCCCCGGGTTGTCGAGCCAAGTGGGAATGCGAGATTTGTGCGTCGTTTAGTCTCGTGCGCAACCATGTCCACCACACGCACAAAAAGCGCGTCCCTTCATCTCTTCGGGAGGAAGGGGATAAAAGCAAAGGAATCCCCTGTCGAGTTCCAATTTTTCTGATCTGATCTTGGTTAACTATCCCTTCCAAGAATTCATCATTTGCGATGAATCTCGTGACTAATCTTACCTCATAGAAGAATTACAACATCCCTCCACAAGTCTTCCTTTGAAACATACATTCTTCTTTTCTCGGAATAATGCCGGCCCCCGCAGAGCAGGGCACCAAATGCCTCCGCAGCATCTTCTTCGTAAGCAATGTACATTGCTCCTCGTGTGTGGCCTATATCTCAGAAGTCCTGGACGAAATCCCGGGTCTGATTGAGCTCGATGTCTCCATCTTTACCCATGAGGTCCGCGCCGTCCACACGGTAGACACAAAGCCCGCCGATCTGGCAACAGCGTTGATACAAGCCGCGTTCGAGGTCCATCATGTCACAACCTACGACCTTCAAGGGACCATAGTCTCCGATATGGATACCGAGTCCTGGCTCCCCCGAGACTCCATCCTTTTTTCTCCTCAGTCCAATCCACAGCCCGTTGCGAACGAATCTGCCCAAAGACACGCCGAGAATTGCGACGCTTGTCGGAAAGAGGAACTCGAGGTTGCTTCGACCGACCCGGCTGCACTGGAACGAAACGTCGGCCGGTCAAGGGCGCAGCCTGGCTGTCGCCGAACGGAGGAGGAGCGGGAAAGCTTGTCGGATACCGAGCCTCTGGCGCCTCACGCCTCAGTTGTAGCCTCGGCTGAAGATTCTGTCACCACGCACGTCACGTCCTCGTCACAGTCGCCGAAAGACCATGGAAAATTTCGTGCCCGTGTGAGTATTGGGGGAATGAGCTGCGCATCCTGTGTCAATTCTATCACGGAAGAAGTCAAACACCTCGATTTCGTTCTCGACGTGACGGTCAATCTACTGACCAATAGCGCAACGTTGCTATACCGCGGGCCCCAGGAAAATATCAACAAAGTGGTCGAGCAGATCGATGATATAGGATTCGAGGCGTCTGTGGATGAAGTCAACCCCGAGGATATGGCTCCGTCGTCCGATCAACGCGCGTCGCCTACTTTCGTCGCGGAGCTGGCCATCAACGGCATGACCTGCGGCTCCTGCGTTGGGGCTGTTACCCGAGGTCTCCAGGAACTTCCGTTCGTGACGGACGTCTCCATCAATCTTTTGACGCATGGCGGAAGAGTCGAGTTCAAGGGGCGCGAGAATCTGGACGCAGTGAAAGAAAAAGTCGAAGATTTAGGGTACGACGTCTCTGTTAACAGCGTCTCTCCAACGGCCGCGATCGCCGATGAAACCGAGACCAGGTCAATCGCCATTCACATCGATGGCATGTTTTGCCACCACTGCCCGGAAAGGGTGTATAAGGCGCTCGAAAAGCTCCCGGAAGTCAGCGTGGACCCTGGTTTATCGGTCAAGAACCCGATCCTGAAGGTCACCTACACACCCCATGCTCCATCCTTTACCATCAGAGAGATCGTTCAAACTGCGGAGAAGGCGCACGATTCGTTTGTCGCGACGGTATACCACCCTCCAAGCATTGAGGACCGTTCTCGAGCGATGCAGCGACAGGCCAAGAGCCGCCTGCTAGCACGGTTTCTATTTGTCTTGCTGGTAGTCATCCCAACCTTTGTAATCGGCATCGTGTTCATGACCCTGGTGTCGCCCGAAAACAAAACTAGAAAGTACCTAGAGCAGCCCATATGGGCCGGCAACGTCTCGCGGCAAGAATGGGCTCTCCTCATCATGGCGACCCCAGTCATGCTATACGGAGCCGATCTATTCCATGTGCGGGCCATCAAGGAAATTTACTCGCTCTGGCGTCCTGGAAGTCGTGTACCCGTCCTCCGCCGCTTTTATCGCTTCGGAAGCATGAATCTCTTGATCTCTGCTGGAACAACCGTGGCTTACGTCTCCTCTTTAGCGGTCCTGATCATGGATGCGGTGGCAGGCACATCATCCGACGCTCACAGCGCCAACTACTTTGATTCGGTTGTATTCCTGACCTTTTTCATTCTTGCCGGCCGGCTCATCGAGGCATACAGTAAAGCCAAAACCGGCGACGCGGTCGCAGCACTCGGGCAATTGCGACCCTCGGAGGCACTTCTGGTCACCGGAACCGAGCCGTCCAACGCCGGAGGCAGCGAGATTCAGCGGATCAGCTACGATCTGCTGGAGATCGGCGACGTGGTCAGCATTCCCCACGGCGCATCGCCCCCGGCAGACGGGATCGTCGTCGGTCCCGGATCCTACCAATTCGACGAAAGCTCTTTGACGGGAGAATCAAGACCCGTGAGCAAGAAAACGGGCGACGCAGTGTACACGGGTTCCGTGAACGTTGGACAGCCCGTCAAAATCAAGGTATCTGCCCTTGGGGCGGCGTCCATGCTGGATCAGATCATCGCCGTGGTCCGCGAGGGCCAGAGCCGACGCGCGCCCCTGGAGCGATTCGCAGACCTCCTCACGTCACACTTCGTGCCCGTAATCACGCTGATCGCCATCCTGACCTTCATCATCTGGCTGGCCCTGGGGCTGTCGGGGGCTCTCCCTGCCGACTACCTGGACGATGCGCGCGGAGGCTGGACGTTCTGGAGTCTCGAGTTCGCCATTGCGGTTTTTGTCGTCGCGTGCCCCTGCGGTCTGGCACTGGCTGCGCCCACAGCGCTCTTCGTTGGAGGCGGCCTGGCTGCCAAACAGGGCATCCTCGCCAAGGGCGGAGGCGAGGCCTTCCAGGAAGCGAGCAATCTCGATGCCATTGTCTTCGACAAGACCGGAACGTTGACTGAGGGCGGCAGCCTTAAAGTATCCGACCACGAGTCGCTCGTCACCTCCCCGGAGCAAATACAGGTCGCCTGGGCTCTGGCGCGAAAGCTCGAGGAGAGCAGTAATCATCCCATCGCACGAGCCATCTCAGAGCTTTGCGGCGAGAAATTGGGAGACGGCGTCTCAATCTCAAACGCCGCCATCGAGGAGATCTCCGGACAGGGGATGAAGGGAAATTTCACTATCTCCTTCTCCACGAGTCAGTCCCAGACAGCAACAACCGCTCAATACGAAGCAGCAATCGGCAACCAGCGTCTCCTCGAAAACATAGTCTCACTTAGTGAAGATGACACTCTCAACCTGTACAAAGCCCTATCCAAATACCAAGCGGCGGGAAAATCCACCGCCACCCTCTCCCTCCGCCAAACACCACCAACCACCAAGAGCACGGAGCCCACCCCGCCCTTCACCCCAGCCCTCATCTTCGCCATCTCCGACACCATCCGCGCCGAAGCAGCGCAAGTCATCTCCGAGCTTCAAAACAACCGCAAAGTCGCAACATACATGTGCACCGGCGACAACGAAACAACCGCCAAAGCAGTCGCCTCAATGATTGGCATCCCGCCCAGAAACATCATCGCGAACGTCACACCCGCCGGAAAAGCCGACTTCGTCCGCCGCATCCAAGACGGCCTCCTTCCCCCCTCCTCCCCCAACAACACCAACACCCTCACCCCCTCGGAAATCGAAAACCAACGCTCCAGCAAATCCCACAAGCGCCCCGTCGTCGCTTTCGTCGGCGACGGCGTCAACGACTCGCCAGCGCTAGCAGCCTCCGACGTCAGCATAGCAATGGCCTCCGGCTCCGACGTGGCCATGAACTCCGCAGACTTCATCCTGCTCAACTCCGAGCTGGACTCCATCCTCAACCTAGTTGTTCTCAGCCGGCGGGTGTTCAACCGCGTGCGCGTGAACTTCGCCTGGGCGCTCGTGTACAACATGGCTCTCATACCTGTTGCGGCGGGTGTCTTTTACCCCATCGTTAGTGGCCATAAGCATCGGATGCTTGGTGATGGCCGTATGGTGGATGTTAATATGCATTGGCGGTTGGGGCCGGTGTGGGCTGCGCTGGCTATGGCTTTGAGTAGTATTTCGGTTGTTTGTAGTAGTCTTGCGTTGGGGATTGATTGGGGGACTGTGAGGAGGGTGTTCAAGCTTGGGAAGAGGGGTTGAGCCTTTTTTTTTGAGGGTGTTTTTGAGGTGTTTTGTACTTTTCTCTTTCTTTTTTCTGTTTGCATGTTGGGTATATGGTTTGTATGGTGCATTTTGGATTGGTATGGAAATAAGGCGAGGGCATTGGCATTGGCACGGAATTAAACATGTACGCATTAAAATCATGATAACGAAGTCATTTAATGATCATAATAATGAAAGGGAAAAAAAAAAAAAAAATCAACCATCTTCCCCCCACACCTCCGCAATCTTTTTACTCAAGACCTTAGCAATCTTCCTCCGCCCCACCATCGCATCCAGCTCCTCCGAAACCATCGTCTCCCTATCCTGGGGCGGTAGTTCCTCAAACGCCCGGACAAAGGCCTGAGGAGTGGGCCACTTGCGTTGAATCTCCAACGCCTTCTCACCCGTGACTCCGCGCGTGCACATGAGCATCTTCAGGTAGACGTCGCGGAGGGTGAGGATCTCTGATTTGGAGGTGAGGGCTGAAAACGAGGGGAAGGTCACGGCAAAGGTCGCCGATGGGGTTTCGGCGCGTAGCCGCTCGAGGGTATCGAGGTAGGATTGGGACGAGGAGAGCTGGCGGCTGGGAATGAGATTGAGGGAGGTTGACGGGGTGGCGATGTCGTCCTCAGACGAGGCGCAGTACATGCTGCGCAGGAGAAAGGTCATGCGGGCGAGGTAGCGGATGGTATCGTCTAGGTTCTTAGTCTGTTTGACGAAGTAGCCGTTGACGACTTGGGTGGATGCGATGGCGGAGGCGACCATCTCTTGGTATTTGGAGCCCGTCTCATGGGAGACGGAGAACTCTTCGATGAGGTAGATGACGTTTCGGATGCCGGAGCGGCGGAGACGGAACTTTTGCTCGTAAAATCGCCCGTCTTTGATGGATCCGATTAGGTCGTCGAGGCGCTTGCGCTCGACGATCCAGTCGAGCATTACCTCGTCGCCTTCTTCGCCGTGCTGTGAGAGGAATGCTGGGTCGTGGCATTTGGCTACCCACATTGCGTCGCCGAGTTCTAGGGAGCGGACTTCTGGGATTATGCCCTTTTTGTCTAGTTCGTTGGAGATGTAGTCTCTGTCTTTGGAGGTGCGTACTTCGCGGTTATCCAGGACCAGCTGGACGGTGAAGCTTCCAGGTGGGAGGTTAATTGGCGTGATGGGGCCGTCGTATTCTGAGTCTCCGCCCCAGTCGTTGTCACGATCTTGGGTCTCGTTATCGTCGTTCTCGAGAGAGGCCATGGAGATTGCTGACATTTGGGACTCAGCATTGGTGCCGTTCGCAGCCTATTCAAGTCAGAATCCGCGAATTCTATCTACCAGCCAAAAGCTTCTTACCTGGGAATTGCCCGATGACATACTATTCTGCTGGCTGTGACCCGGAAGAGTCTGTCGGATCCTCTTCGCGACCTCCCACCCCTCCTCAGTCAGAGCGTATCTCTTGAGCGGATGACCATGGTCATAAACCAGATCCTTCTGAATCAGGGTCTTCATCGAGCTCCACGCAGTAAAATACTTGGTCGGATCGCTAGGAGCCGTGAAAGAGGTATCGCAATACGGCTCTGCTTTCTCAATCAGTTGCGATTTAGTCAGGCTCTGCGACGAGTCCTCCTCGAGACTCGATAGACCAATGATCAGCGCATATGGACCCGACCGTAACGACGGCACATAAGGCTTCGCCTTGCGCGTTCTCTTCGCCGGCTGAGAACCCGCTACTTCTGTAGCTTCTCCAGGATTTCTTTTGCTAGACTCTGTACCATGTCAGAATGCAATGATGCGGTGGCTCAACCAGGACCTGTAAACCAACGTTTCTGGGGATGCTCCGGCTCCGGAAGCCCGTTTTCCAGGCAGTAGGCCTTCAACTTCTCCGTGAGACGATCACAAAGCTTAGGTCCGAGACCGTTCAGCTGCTGCGCCTCCGACGGATGCTGGAAGCTCAGTGGACATGCCTTCATAGACTCGTACGCTTTTTTGTACCTAAGGTCGATTAGCGCCAAATTTGACTTGAGACTTTAGGATCGCAGGTACAGACACCGTAGCCCCTTTGCTATTGCGCTCTCGCGCATGATCCAGCCATTCCTTAATCCATCCTAGTAACAGTGGATTTGCACAGGTCTCCGAGTCAACCATGGTTGATTGATCAAACGCGGCTAGAAAGCGTTTTTTGAATCGGAAGAAGCTCTCGAGAGACTATTAAGGAGTGGTGATTCGAAAGAAACAATCATAGTTAAATCCCCCTTTGAAAAATGTTGAACTGCCGGATGGAGGAGTATAGAAGAGGTTGTAGATCGAAACGCGCCTCAGCATGAATGAGCTTCGCGTGTATTTCCACTTTGGGACATGTGGCTTGTCATGATGTGGCGTTTGTGGCGGGTGAGCTATCGGTGCTTTCCATTGGTCAGATTCAAAGTATGCTCGACGACATGAAGAAACAGATGAAGATATTTTAAAATCACTAATCCTGTATCTACTGAGTTAAAGGAACTGTTACTAGAGATTTTATACCGTTTGTCTTCTTGGTTGGCCATGTAGCACCAGACTCCCCTTATGCCAACAAAAACATATTGATGACGTCGTTGTCCGGCGACCATACATAATACCTTGGTTGAGACACTCGCCAGGGCGATATTTCCCAACTTGTTATGAAATACAAATCTGCTTTTTTCTCAAACTTAATCGTTCGTTACAAGCTATACTTCTGTCAACAGCAGACACAAAATAATAAGGTATGGCTGCGGTAGGGAGCCAGCCCACTGGTCCAACCGACAGCCACATCCTGTCCCAAGTCGAGCAAGTCGACAAAGGCCTTTCGCAGAAGCCACATGCAGGCCATACAGAAAACACATCCGATATAGGCTGGGGAGCACCCTCTCATGACTTCGACCAGCGAATCGTGGCTGGTCTGTCCAACGAAGACCTTTGGATGCTGATCAGACGGTTCAATAAAGTATGTATTCACGTCGATACCCGCAGCAGGACAGGGATCACTGACCCAAGAAAGCAAATCTACTGCGTCAAGAGCGTGCCGGAATCACTTGCGCAGAGTCTGGATCTCAATCGTGCGCCGGATGAGGATTTCTCTCCTGATAAGTTGCGCGCGACTATAGAACGGTTCTATACTGTTGTTGTTGTAGAGCTTGCTGGGTTTGTCAAGCATGTTGCTCGATTACGATCGTGGAAGGAGCCTCGCCGGACGTCGGTATTTTGCTTCGTATGATGGCGCTTCAAGAGTCTTGGGGTTACTTTCATGAGGCTAACGGTATGATGCAGGTTTATTTCGTGGCATGGTTTCTGGACCTGCTGGCGCCCACTCTGTTCAGCGTTCTCCTCGCACTGGTGATATATCCACCATCCAGGTCGATCCTATTCCCACATGCCCCCATAGCCCTAGTCGACAAAGCCACAGGCGGGGTGCAAACACCAACAGCCGGCGTCCTAGGCTCACACGCAAGCATCACCGGCGCTCCGGAAAACTTCAAAGGCGAAGCAGCCGAGAAAGAAGCTAGCAACCTGATGAGCAGCATGGCAAGCATGGCCGCTGGAAGCGTCACAGGGAAGCACGACCAAGGGACGCCTCGCGACGCGCCCATTGAGGAATCCGCTCCAGATGCGATGGACGTGGTTTCTGATGCGGCTGATGCGCAGGCTTCTGTGCATGGAGAGGTCCCTGATAAGGCCCACGACAAGACGAGACAGCCTATGAAGGATGCTGTGCTTTCTACGGCTATCCAGTTGATGCGTGGTGTCAATGATACTGTGGATACGTATGAGCGGTTCGCTAAGTATGGATGGCTTCACGTGTTGTTGTGATGCAGCCCTAATCCATGGTGACAGTGCGCTTTCGCCGACGCCGCCCTTTTCTTCCTTCACGCCTTACTTGCGCTTCTCGTGCGTCTTGGCTCTTGCTTTTGCAGCGTCACTCGTAACGTCCAGCCACCTGTTTGTGAAGGGCACTACCTTGGCGACCGGTTTCAGTTTCTTCGGAGACCCGATCATCCAGCGCGGAATGAAATACTTGGACGACAAGTACCCACTCTGGCGAAAGAGCCTCTTATTAGAGAAGTAAAACCACCCCCCCTCTCTCCCCTCCAATCTTCCAACTCAGTCTATACTCCAGCCATGCTAACAGTCCACACACAGCTCCCTACTGAAAGGCATCCCCACAAACGCCCAACTAACCCTAACACTCCTCCGCACGGGCGAAGCAAACGACGCCCCGATCCCGCCACCCCCCCGAGACGAACAAAAGAACATACCCCCGCCATCAAAGGCCGCCCCGCTCGACGCAGACAAGCTCCAAATCGGCGCCACCAACGCAGAAATCTACGACGCCGCATCCCCCGCACTGCCCCCACACTCAGCCACCACCGAGGCAACTACCGCCGACGGGCCAAAACACAAGCACACCTTCATGTCCGGGCTGGTCAACTTCTTCCGCGGCACCACATCCACCGGACTCCAGAGCAAGCTAGCAGTAGACCGAGCACGAGCAGCAGCAGGGTCCCGGCACGCGAAGAGCCGCGTGGGCGTGCTCCGGCGCAAAGGCCAAACCGTCGTCCCGCGGGGCCCGGTGCATTTCGACGCGCGGTACCACGGCAAACGGGGCGCGGTGATGCTTGACGCGATGCAGGATCCGGCTGTGGTGTACTTTACGACGGATCCGGCGTCACTAGGTGAGGAGCAGAGTGTGCGGGACAAGAGGGGGAATAAGTCGATTATGTTTGCGTTTCCGGTTACTGATATCGTGGAGTTGAGGAAGATTGGTGGGCTTGGGTGGAAGGGGAAGTTGGCGGCTGGGTGGGCGGTGGGTGGGAAGGAGGTGGTGGATGGGTTGGTTATTGTTGGGAAGGGCCCGCAGCAGACGTATCAGTTGACGGCTATGAAGACGAGAAATGATTTATTTAATCGGTTGGTGGCGATTGATGGGCAGGTTTGGGAGAGTTATTGATGGTGATATTCATGGGCTGAGAGGATCGGGACTGGAGATGAGGCGGTGCTTGTTCTATGCTGGGATGGCTGTGGGATTTGTTTGGTTAAGTGGGCTCGTTCAAATCGAACTGGAGCTGCATAGTCGTGTAAAACTATATAGGCGTATACATGACAATATATCATAATGCGTATTCGTTAATTGACTATCAGTTGACCGCCCCAAGACTACAGACATATGTACAGCTGTGTATATGAATTAATCGACGTCCAGACCCCAATCTCATTGCTGAGTCAATTCCGAGTGATAGTCCCGGACCGCCTGCTCAAATGACTCGTCGCGCTTGAACCCCAACGACATGGCCAGTGTATTGTCCACACGGGTAGGCCACGAGTCCAAGATCGGCCGGAGAACAGGGTCTTCCTTCTCCTTCAGCAAAGCCAGCTTGTCCTTGCCTCCCACCGCCTCCAACGCATCCATCATCTGCTGTATCGTCACGCAGATCCCCGGGACGCTGATCTGGCGGATATGCGGTGGAAGGGAGTCAGGCGGCAACGAAAGCGTGACGAGCAGATTGTGGACCAGCGTCCGGGGCGAGCAGATCCAAGACTCAAACGACCGGTCCTCCAGCGGAATGACACACTCCTGGCCGTTGAGCGGCTCGCGAATCATCCCTGACAGAAACGACGACGCAGCGGCGGTGGGCGTCCCGGGTCTGACGGAGATCGTCGGGAAGCGAAGCGTGAAGCCCGTGATGAAGCCGCGTCGCGTGTACTCGTTGACGAGGGTCTCGCCGATGATCTTCTCCGCGCCGTAGGACGACTGCGGCGTGGGGATCACCGTGCTGTCCACCACCTTCGGGAGGGGCTGGCCGAAGACGGCCTGGCTGGAGGAGTAGATGACGCGCACGCCGGGGCAGGTTCTCCGGAGCACCTCGAGCAGATTGCGGGTCGCGTCGACGTTGACACTCATGCCGAGGTCGAAGTTGGCTTCGGATCCGGAGGACATGATGCCGTGGAAGGCGTACACGGCATCTAGTGAGGCTGTCACGACGGATTGGGCATCCTTGAGAAGGTCGGCGGTCACGGTGCGTGCATTCTGGGGGTATTTGGCGTTCTTGGGGACGGGGGGCTCGTTGATGTCGGTTAATATCACGGTATGGGAGGGATCGTTGAGGAGTTCCTTGGCAAGCAGTTGGCCGATGAATCCGGCTGCGCCGGTGATGAGAATCTGCATGGCTGTAGAAATGTACAAGAAAATGGAAAACGATCAATCTGGAGATGGGGAAGAGTGGTTTAAAAAAGAAATCAGTGCTGATACTCCTCCCCTGTCACTCTATCGTCATGGCAGAGGTGGGGCTCGCATCAAGTCCGAGGTCCAGCAATCCCGTCGGACTTGACCCGGTGGATCAATCTGGGGGATGATCATTACTAGTAAAAAGGCCAGGATCTTGTTTGCAAGAGAAAGACCACATTGAATGCACTTACCGAGTGTGTAGAATGCAGAAATTCAGATAGAAGGTCATCGCAAGTCGCATGCATGCCGTCGTCCGACCTTCTGCTCCGAGGTCACATACACCATGTGATAACCAACCATTACCAAAATACTTGCTAGGAGACCCAGCAACGGACGTTCGGCATTCAATCCGTATAATTCAAACCATCTTCCCCTCTCTGATTGGGCCAATGACCTGATTGACACTCGAGGTGCTGAATCTATAAAGTAGAGGTCAGCCACTTCAGCCACTGCACGTATGGCAGAATCTCTCCTATTTGCATGGAGTATCTGGAAGCTGCGGTCTGTAACAAAAGAAAAAATCTTAGTAATCTCTTTATAGAAATATTATATTTTCCTATTATTCCTTCTGCATAGAATTCCTGGTGAAAGAGATCGCGACAATTGCAATCCCAACAGCAACAGAACGGGTCAAGACCATGACCACCCAGAAAACAAAGATCTGGGGTGCATAGGCGCGATAATCAACCATAGGGTAGTAAATGGCTGTGAAAATTGTGGGAAAATGTTATCCTCCAGGATGAGATTACTATTCCCCGACCTAACAGAAAAGCCGCGATGCATATTGTCATCGTACGGCTTGTGATGACCTTGCGTCTTAAACCAGAAGCCTAGCATTTTCCGATACGATTTCATGGCAGCTGGCACTGGTGCTTTCGAAGGTGAGGTCGGCAGTGTCTCCAGGCCAGGTACGATTTAAAGTAGGTAGGATTGTGTTATGTATCTACCTGGGATTCAATCCGGGATGTTGCAGAGGTTATTTCGACGAGGAATTCTTCCTCCCAGTATCACCGTCAACCACCCTGGTGGGATGTATGTTGATACTCCTTCCAGGATCCTTATGAGCGTTGATGTCAATTGAGCCAGCAGAAGTCGCCGTCATCGCGCTGTTGTTATCAGTGATGAGCAGGGGTCCTCTCCTAGGTTCAGGGTAACTTGACTTGTCCTCCAGGCCACTCTCGAACAACATGATTGTCTCAGTTTTCTTCCAAGAATGGGTCATCGTGGTCTTCTTGATCAATGAGAACTGGTAAGACTGGCGAAAATGAAGGATGACAGCGGAGGTAAACTGGATCTGCGCGTCAGGTTCTTCCAATCATTCGATGGGATATACGAATCATTTGCCTTTTACAACATTACGGCTTCTCCCCAATGGTGCCAGTAATCTGAACAGTTTGGACACAGTATCTCGCCAGTCTGCCCGGTGAAGAGTCCAATAAACAGTAAGAGAACAAAAGAGGTATGGTTGGAAATCTCCATCGAACCCCGTGCGGGCGCTTAACTAGCGGGGAGGGCGGGGTTTCGCTTCATGGATTCTCCCCCTCAATGAAACCAGTCTTCTCTCCCAATTCCCAATTCAACCGTCCAGACCAACCGGATCTCGGATCTGGAGTCAATCGCTTTATTGAATTCTATTTTTTGCTCTATTAATTTGCGCCACCAGACTCCTTCCCCGTTCATGCCGATTGTGTCCATCGCAAACCGCAGTCCAAGGTTGGCTGCATGATGCTCGGAGCATCCCCGATCATTCCCATTGCCCCTCGCCAATACCCTCCAGTCATCGCCTAGGACAGCTCCATGATGAAGCGCTCTTCATCGGACGTCGGACTCGAGTCCCCTCGGAAGGATGACCGTCGTGCTTCTCTTGCCCCGGATGGGCGAGCCCCCGTCCCGAGGATCTCCAAAGCCCGCGCATGTGAGTAACTACACGGGATGGTGGATATCCAGTGGATCGTGCGGGGTGCAGATTCTAAACAGCGCGCATCTAGGTGCGGAGTGCAAGCGCCATAAGATCCGTTGCGAGTTCAAACCGGGCGAGGCCACGTGCAACAAGTGTATGCGCAGTGGAATCAGATGCGTAGTCAATGACTTTTCGCAGAAGTTCGTCGACGACGATGGAGTGTGAGTGGTTTTTGATTTCTGGTTTCTCTCAATGGTTCGATTCCTTGTGGTGAGGTGGTTTCTGAGTTGTTGCGCTAGATGGAAGTCTCAGGCGGCAGCCACCATTCAGCAGCTCCAAACAGCCGTGGCACACTTGCTGCGCCAGAACGGACTCCCGGAGCTGTCGACGTATTTCGCCAACGATGGCGGTCAGAATGGCTCGAGCCCCGCCTCGTCGCATTACCGGCGCGATTCGACGTTTGATGGGTCGCAGACGAAGATGAACGTGAACCAGACCAACCACGCGAATCACCCAGAGCCGGGGGTTGTGATGGACGTGACGAGAGAGGCCTCCCAGGAGCCGGACCTTGGCGACCGCGAAGAGCTGGTGCCGGCGCCGATGCGCAGTCTCTACGAAGTAACCAAGCTGCGCGACTTACGGCATAACCCGGTGCAACAGCCCAAGCTCACGCTGCTGGAGGAGGACTTCATCTCGCGAGGGCTGATCTCCATCCACGAAGCCGAAGAATTGTTCGCATATTTCAGCCGCACCATGAACCAGCTTCTCTGGGGAGGAATCATACTCGTTCACCGGGATCTAACGTCCGTCCGACGAGCGTCGACTCTCCTCTCCGCGGCGGTCCTCACGGTGGCGGCCTTGCACATTCCCAATCGGACGGAGACGCTAAACCGGTGCTACGGCGAGTACGTGTCGCTGGTGTCCGACATGTCTCTGACGCGAGCGCATACGCTGGACGACATCCGCGGGCTGTGCGTAGGCGCATTCTGGCTCTCCGAGCTGAGCTGGAAGTTGTCTGGCCACGCGGTGCGCATCGCGACGGAGATGGGCCTCCACCAGAGCTACCAGAAGATGATGCGAGGCCACGGCGATCAGTACGAGCGCGCCCAGCTCTGGTACTTGCTTTACGTCTGCGACCACCACTTCAGCATCGCCTACGGGCGACCTCCCGTCATCCACGAGGACGTGGCGATCAAGAACTACGAGTCGTTCCTGCAGTCCCCGATGGTAGTGCCGGGCGACATCCGGCTGATCGCGCAAGTGGCGCTGTTCATGATCCTGACCGAGGCATATCGCACGTTTGGCAGCGACATGGAAGCGGCCTTGACGGAAGAAGATTTCGGCCAGCTGCGGGTGTACAACGTGGCCTTGGATCAATGGCGACTCCTATGGCAGCCCCGATCAAGTAAGTCAACGCAATCAACCCAGTAACAAATCAAGGACTCATCGGTTTGGAAAAAAAGGCGACAGTCCCTACGTCCGCACCTACCCCTCCAAAGGCGTAGTCCTACACTACCACTTCGCCAAATTTCAACTCAACTCCCTCTCGCTGCGCGCGCTCTCCCCAACCAACACCCCCGTCTTCTCCATGGACCGCAAAGAAGCCGCCAACATCGCCATCTCCTCCGCCATGGCCTGCCTCAACATGGTCCTCGAAGAGCCCGACATCCGCGACGCCATCGTCGGGGTCCCGATCTTCACCCACACCATGGTGACCTTCTCCGCCGTCTTCCTGCTCAAAGTCGCCGTTAACTGGAACTCGGCCTACCTGAGCATCGACGGCCGCCAGGTGCGCCGGCTGGTCGAGCGCGTCATCGAGCTGCTCAACTGCGTTTCTGCCGGTGATCGCCACTTGACCCGGCATATTGCGCGCGGGCTCGGCAAGATGCTGGATCGGTTTGACTCGTGGGATACGGCGTGGCAGGCGGGTGCGGGAGTGAGCACCGGGGGCGGTGCCGCCGCCGCTTCCGCCGTCGCTGCTGGGGCAGGGACCGGGGCGGAGACCGTCAACCGGGCCGATGGTGAAGTTCCAGGTGGAGCTAATGCCATGGCGCAGGGGTTTCCGCCGCCGGACTTGATCTATGACATGGTCGGGACGTATGGGTTTGGGTTGGATGAGAATCTGCTGGATCCGAGTATGGCGAATTTTGAGTTTTTGGCGCAGTAACTTATACTATACACATATACCGATATATAATATGGAGAATGGACACTTGACCCTATCCCTCCGTGGTTAACTAAATAGTCAATCAAGATGGTGTTTTATTCAAATGTCTGGGGATTGAGCTGAATTGGCCCGAGCGCATGCCGTCTCGAACTAAGTTCTAAGCTGGAGCTGGGGATAGTTAGTTGTATGGTATGTACTACGTAGTATGTCAGGTTTTGTAAAAGGAGCGAATGGGTTGACCAAAGCGTAGTGCAACATGAATATCCGGTTTATTTTTCATATATTTTTCCATTATTATTAATATTTCAAGCTACTCTTGAGAAGTAGGAAACAAGAAAAAAA